>QANX01003580.1:0-54941 GCA_003254975.1 Ochetophila trinervis
AATTTAGATAAAAAAAATTATATAAAATAATACAGTATAAATACAGTTCAACAAAACACCTTCCTCATATCATCGCTGCTGACAATTTTTTTATTTTATTTTTCGCAGGTAAATACATGCAAAAATTCCAATTAGTTCAAAATCAAAGCCAAATAAGCACCGACTTTAACATGGTGCTCACGTAGGCTTGACCACACCAGATTGCTCCCGCGCTCCCGCGAAGAGTGTTAAGATTGGCTTGGGCAGCCGTACAGTCTTTAAAGGTAAAGCTAAATCTGCGCTCACTCTCTGATCTGCTGCTAGTGAGCTTGTGGGAAGTCGAAAGAGATGAAGCACAGAAGCGACCTCGCTCCCAAAGCTAAGCTACTCAAATACTGCCTAATCGGTCTGATTGCGTGTCTCGGGTTGGTTTGTTTGTATTACGGGTCGTCTTCTGCTCCGGGTTCTCGGAGATCCGACGAAGAAGTTTCCAGCTCCGATGGGACTGACCCGATGTTCGCTAGCTTCGATCCGCATCGTGATTTTGATGATTTACATGAAGATCAGGAGCATAATCCCGAGGTCCCCAAGAGCATTCCTGTATGTTACGCTTTGTATTAGCCATTTCATTTCTTTTATTATTATATTTTTTCCAATCATTTGCTATCTATTATTCGGCTTAGAAGTAATATCAACGAATTGTAAAAACCTCATTTTGTGGAAAGCCTACTTTTTGTCGCAAATTTTAGTAAATTGGATTGTATTTTTTTTTTTAGTATTTGGGGTTTCAAAGCAAATTCTAATCTGCAATCCACACACTGAAATGAATATTCAAAATGTGTTTGCTCAACTTTTTTCTGAACTAAATTTGTTCATAAAATTTGTGCCTTTAATGTTTGTACAGGTATGTGATATAAAATTTTCAGAGTTGGTACCTTGTTTAGATAGAATCCTTATTTACCAATTAAAATTGAAGCCCAATCTGACAATAATGGAGCATTATGAGCGGCACTGTCCTCCCCCAGAGCGGCGTTATAATTGCTTGATACCGCCTCCAATTGGTTACAAGGTTTGTGATTGTTATCGCTCGTGTAAATTTCATTTTGATTTTGGCTTCAGTTAGCTTTTTTGATTCCAAAAAAATTTAACTAGAATTTCAGATCCCTATAAGTTGGCCAGTAAGCAGAGATGAAGTTTGGAAGGCCAACATCCCCCACACGCATCTTGCACAAGAGAAGTCGGATCAGAACTGGATGGTTGTGAATGGGGACAAGATCAATTTTCCTGGTGGAGGAACACATTTCCATTATGGAGCTGATAAGTACATTGTTTCTCTTGCTAGAGTATGAGCCGTATTCTTGCTTCTTAATTGTCCTTCATGTTTTAAAGAAAAATGAGGAGAACAAAATTACTTATTACTCTGTCCTAATGAAGAAGGAACTCCAAAAGCACCAACCATACTCATAGTAATTCAATTTTTTTGCCACCTACATTTGTAAAAGCATTAGCAAAAAGCAGTAATCCTATATTGAATCAGCCAAATAGATGCATAAATAAGGCACTATCTTATCATTGTAGTCTGTAGGTTCCTCTTCTTCTTATTTCTTTTTTTTCTTCCTCTTCTTAATTATGAATATGCTTATCACTGGTGTAGATGCTTAAATTTCCTGGTGATAAACTCAACAATGATGGAAATATTAGAAATGTCCTTGATGTGGGATGTGGAGTTGCAAGTTTTGGTGCCTATCTGCTTCCTCACAACATCATAGCTATGTCGCTTGCACCTAATGATGTACATGAGAATCAAATACAATTTGCACTAGAGAGGGGGATTCCTGCTACTCTTGGGGTCTTGGCTACAAAAAGGCTTCCCTATCCAAGCAGATCATTTGAGCTTGCACATTGTTCACGATGTCGAATTGATTGGCTTCAAAGAGATGGAATCCTCTTGTTAGAACTAGACAGATTATTAAGACCAGGAGGGTATTTTGTGTATAGTTCTCCTGAAGCATATGCATCTGATCCTGAAAATCGTAGGATTTGGAATGCAATGTACGATCTTCTAAGGAGGATGTGCTGGAGAGTTGTTGCAAAGAAAGAGCAGAGTGTGATATGGGCAAAGCCGCTAACAAATAGTTGCTACTTGAAGAGAGAACCTGGGACCTCGCCTCCTTTGTGCAGCACTGATGACGACCCAGATGCAACCTGGAACGTGAGCATGAAACCTTGTATTTCTCGATACTCAGCAAGTAAGTAATGATCTTATCCTGCAATAAGTTCACTACGAAATTTCTAGATAGTTTGCCAAATCACAACCCTGTTTATCATTGTTAACAAGTAAAATAGAACAAGAGTTAAAAGTTATGAAATCCTAATTATCCATACTGATTAGTGGCTTTCATGAATCCACCATTATTTGTACTTGTACTTTCATTTTGCTTCGCATTGGATTCTCAATTTCTCCAAGTTAAATTGTGATTCTTTTTGGAAAAGGGCTACTTAGATTCTCATGTTTTACTCGTCATTCTGTTCTAATATTTTGTCATGGTTGTTTATTTTATTGCAACTTTAATTATGAAACAGAGATGCACAGGGCAAGAGGGAGTGGACTAGATCCTTGGCCTCAGAGGCTCACTGCTGCATCTCCCCGCCTGGAAGAACTTGGTGTCAGTCCTGAAGAATTCCTAGAAGACACTGTAAGTTTCTAAAATTTCAAGAGACCTTGTTGTTGTCAGTTTTATCCAATTTCATCAACTTTCAACTTCTTGATCCATTATTCAAGTGTCTAAGAGATTCATTTGGTATAGAGCATATGGAATTTCAGAGTGCTTGAGTACTGGAAACAGATGAAGTCTGTGATACAGAGAAACTCCATCCGAAATGTTATGGATATGAACTCAAACCTTGGAGGATTTGCTGCTGCCGTAAATAATAAAGATGTCTGGGTGATGAATGTTGCTCCTGTCCATGCTTCTGCCAGATTGAAGATTATATATGACAGAGGCTTAGTTGGAACTGTACATGACTGGTATGCAATTTAGTTGGACCAATAATTTAGGGACTGAATGCAATATATAGTATGTTCTTTCCCTGCTGCATCAACTTATGCTGAATTATACAGTGGACATCATGTGCTCAACTTAAGAGTGATTAAGCTAAAAGCACTCTTTGCCATTATTTTTACTGTTTTCTGATTTGACTACATTGTTTTACTTTATAGGTGTGAATCATTTTCCACATACCCGCGCACATATGATCTTCTACATGCATGGGCAGTATTTTCAGAGATTGATGAGCGCGGTTGTGGGGTAGAGGATTTGTTGATTGAAATGGATCGGATGCTAAGGCCAGATGGGTTTGTCATCATAAGAGACAAGCCCTCTGTTATAAACTATATTCGGAAATTTGTGACTGCATTAAGGTGGGATGGTTGGCTATCAGAAGTAGAACCAAGGATTGATGCTCTCTCCTTAAGTGAAGATAGAGTTTTGATTGCAAGAAAGAAGTTGTGGAACGAGGGGCTAACGATAATGTGAATGGCTAAAGATAATGTGAATGCACTTTAGTTGTCAGGTATATATTGCTCAGCCTAATTTCTGTATGAAGGACACAAACATCTTTTACTTGAATTTTCCTTTCGCATTTATATTGGTTCATATATGTAAGTGGGAAAGTTTATAATTCCTAGTCTTTGGTGGTTGCTAACAAACTTGGCATTTCTTCTTCGGCTGCAGCACTGAGAGCCTCCGATCACTTTGGGAATGAATTGTATGGAGAAAGAAGAGGCTTTCAAAACCACTCGTTGCAGAAGAGAAAGATGGTACTACAGCATAGAGACATATAGAGATACAAACAATCAGTTAGAATTTTTCTTTTTCATTTTTCTTTTTTGTACCCTTTGGTACCGAATGGGAATGCATTATTGTTGTAAACTTGTAACTAATCTAAATTAATCTGGAAAAAAGAAAAAAAAAAGATTGAGGAATGCTCTGCATAAACCAAGAGAATACTCTGTAATATCTTAACCTTCAATGCCCAATTTGTAGAGTAGAGAATAGAGATGCTGTTCCTGATGAGTGCTATATGAATCTGATTCTATACATCACAGTTTTCACAAAACTATTTTTTGCAAAAGAACTATATACATAAGTTCTCATCGAATGCTAATAATGTAAAAGCGTCTTCAATGGTATAAAAAATAAAAATATTTTTGTTTATGTGACACAATAATTATGTAACAGACAGTTATCTTAAAATTTAGACATCAATTTAATTTAACAGACAGAATCTTGAACAAAACACTTTTTTTTAGGCATTATGTTAAATAACTGAAAATGGGAAATTAAAACCGCTAATGCGACCTTCCAGCTTGAGTAAAAATGAACACGGCACGTGCCGAAAGCTCCCACGTGCATTTGTTCCCGCTTATTTCGCTCCTTTCCCATCTCGATTTGTAAAGAGGAGTTATATTATTACTCCTCTATATTAGTAAAGAGGAGCAATATAAATCCATCTGCAAGGTAACGCCCTTTTCTCCATTATATTATATATGCATGTATATATAAAACCAATCCTATCAAATGGAACTCTGTTCTTATCGCTGATCGTATTTCTCAAAATTTATTCATTCTGTTATTTTTAAAAAGAAAGAAGAACTTATTTATAATATATATATAGATTCTGGAGCAGTAGCTACGATGAGTGATCTCATGGAAGAGCAGCTTTCGATGCAATCCAATGGCGCCGATGCCGGAGTTCCACTTAAGCAGCCATTTGTAATTGGTGAAACGATTAATCCTCAATACCAAATATATACGTGTGTGTGTATATATATATATATATATATGAGCAAATATATGTATGGATGAATCTACTTTATTATATAGTTTTGAATGGAGGTTTTCCGTTTTGGCTGAATGAATCAGGCGTTGCCGGAGGAACTGCTTCCGGCAAAACTACGGTATGCAAGATGATCATCTCTCAGCTTCACGATCAGCGAGTTGTTCTCATTCATCAAGTAATTTAAACTCACTATATTGATTTAATTTTTTTTTTTTTAAATATGATTCTGAATTTGAAAATGGAAGAATTAGTTGATAGTTTGCTGAATTTGATCTTCATAATTTCTTTTAGGATTCGTTCTATTGTACTTTGAGTGAAGACAAATTGCAAAAAGTTCGCGAATACAATTTTGACCATCCAGGTAGGCAACCGAATCTCATGCTCTGTTTTGCTTTTGTAATTGCATAATCCGCAGGGAATTTGGGGGGAAAATTGAAATTTGGTGTTTATAATTTTGGTTCAAAAAATTTCACGATTGCTTTCCTTGTTTTTTCTTCTCCACCACCAGATGCCTTCAACACGGAGCTTTTGCTCTCTTGCATGCATAAATTGAAACGTGGAGAGGCGGTGAACATTCCGAATTATGATTTCAAGACTCATAAAAGCACAGAATCATCACGAAAGGTTTAAATTTTCTTTGTCAAATATTTGATGCACTAGAGATTTCTCTAGGAGGACTTAATATAAAAGTCATGTTTGCAATACTCGTTGTAGGTTAATCCTTCAGATGTTATCATCCTAGAAGGAATATTAATTCTTCATGACCATCGTGTTCGTGAACTTATGAATATGAAGATCTTTGTTGACACAGGTTCTTTTGCTCTCTCCCAGACTTCTTGATCTATAGTAGAGTAATAATGGTGATAAAAGTAATGCTAGCTAGAACGAAATATCATCTTCACAAAAAGAAAGCTATTGAATTGGCATCTTTCATTTCATTACTTGCCAGCTTAGCATATTTGTGTGTTTAACCTGTATGTCTCTTGCTTATCGAATAACCATTTTGTTGGTTTCACCAGTGCAGATTCTGATGTACGGCTAGCTCGGAGGATTCAGCGTGATACTCTTGAAAGGGGTAGAAATATTCAGAATGTGCTTGACCAAGTTAGTTGACTTTTCTTTTCTTCTTTGTATCCCTTTGTACTGGTGCTACCAGAAGCTCCAGTAATTTTGATCAGCATAAACTGGCATTCCTTTTGATCATCAAATACTCATAGTCTACTTGAATGTTCATGAGAAAATAAAAAATGAAATCAAATAGGGATTTCAAACATCATAACTGTTGATGTTTCCTCTAGCTATTCTAATTTGATTTGAAAAATTTGCTACATATTCTTCTTTCCAACTAGTTGACTGTAACTTGCAGTACGCCAGATTCGTGAAGCCTAGTTTTGAAGAATTCATATTGCCATCCAAAAAATTTGCAGATATTATCATCCCTCGAGGAGGTGATAATGATGTTGCAATTGACTTAATAGTACAACATATTTGTACAAAGTTTGGCCAACATGATATATGTAAAATATACCCAAACGTTTTTGTCATTTTCTCTACATTTCAGGTAACATTCACAACTCTGTACCCATATTATATGTATTAATTTGTTACCGGTTAACTCTTCATCTCAAATTCCAATATTTAACAATGACAGGATCATGAAATATTTATTTTCTTGTGAGAATTATATAAGAAGCAAAGCAAAACTAAAGGTTGATATTCTATTTTGGTTCAGATTCGAGGCATGCACACCCTAATACGTGATGAAAAAACAACAAAACATGATTTTGTTTTCTACTCAGACAGACTTATTCGCTTGGTAAACAAGTTTCTCTTAGAAAAAATAAATACTCTAACTCATAATCAGGTTATATCTAGTTAGTCATACTGAAATTCATGGACCAATTAATATTTCAGGTTGTGGAGCATGGACTTGGTCATCTTCCTTTTACTGAAAAGCAAGTCATTACTCCAACAGGTAGGTCTGCACAGGCCCATGTTGTATCAGATGCATGGTCAACTTATAGTCATCATAAGCGTGGATTATTTTGTCATCTTAGTACAAATCCATTCCCAAAACCTGCACAATATATATATTAATATTACTTTGATTATTTAATTAGATAATGATAGGTAATGTATCTCTGTTTAATTCTTTTTCTGCTTGCAGGATCTGTATACACTGGAGTCGTTTTCTATAAAAGGTTGTGTGGTGTCTCAGTCATTAGAAGGTACTTGTTTTCAGAAACAAATTAAATGCAAGAAAAAAAAAATGCTTTCATTTTGCATAAAAAAAGTTACATTATGAAGAGATTCAGCATAGCAGATTGGAAGCACTGCTATCTGTCCGTTGATTGTGTTTCTATGTTATAATGGATGGCTAGACTGCATATTAGAGCAACTGTTCTCTTTGGTTGCTGTGCTGAAACTTAACAAAGGAGGCTTTATCAGAGTTGCCCTAATGTCTTAGCTATGGTCCTGCTTAAGTTGCTTAGGTCTTCCATAGTTTTATATCATCTTTACTGGTCTATTACTGTGTGTTAGGACGTGTTTGTTACATTCAATTTTCAAAATTTTATGTTTCTCTTATCAGCGGGGAAAGCATGGAGAATGCACTAAGAGCATGCTGTAAAGGAATCAAAATTGGGAAAATCCTCATCCATGGAGAGGGTAACAACGGCCGGCAGGTTCGTGGAGTAAACCATATAAACTCTCCTACATGCCTCTGTTTGTCTCTCTTTCTAATATCCTTTGCATATTGCAGTTAATCTACAAAAAGCTACCAGCGGACATCTCGAGTCGCCATGTGTTATTACTGGATCCAGTTCTTGCTTCAGGTTTGAGGAATAAAATCTATACAATAGTAGTTGAAATTATAGATAAGATATATATCATCGTTTATAACCCGCATCCGACCTTTTTAGGAAACTCAGCTGTGAAAGCTATATCTCTACTGCTCAGTAAGGGAGTACCAGAGTCCAGTATCATCTTCCTTAACCTTATAGCAGTGAGTCAACTCAGCTTTTTGGCTGTTCTTAAATTGATAAGCCGCTCAATCATATTTCAAATTATATTGATAATCTCTGTAAATGCAGGCTCCAGAAGGAATACATGCTGTGTGTAAGAAATTCCCCAAGCTAAAACTTGTAACCTCAGAGATTGATGCATCCCTGAACGAGCAATTAAAAGTGATCCCAGGCATGGGGGAGTTCGCAGACCGCTATTTTGGCACCGACACTGATACCATTTAAGAAAACACACCTTGATAATAAATAACTGCCTGTTTTTTATTTGATATTTTCTTCTTTTATTCCCCCAATTTTGCCTTTTTCAATTTGACATTGGAAAAATGTAGGAGAGGGTGTAATTGACGCTGAGTTGAAGAAAGACATGCCATGATACCTGAATGTAAATTCCCTCTCAATTTTTCATATGATAATGAAAGCGTCAGGAATCTCAACTATTTGGTATCTGAAATGAGATGCACCAGGCAACTACTAGACAAATAAAATAGTGTTCTGGTAATTTGAATTTTGAACAGCCACTGCAAAATACAACTCTCAAACTCAAAGAAAATCAAATTTTCAAGACAAGGTGCAAACACAGAGTAAAGCTAATGAATTTTTACTGAAAAGCTGATACAGAAAAATACCCAATTTTGAACTTGTCTTCATACAGTGAGCACACGCTAAGAAAATGTTTCATTTAGAAGATCTTATATTCCTAGTCCCCCAAAATTTTCCTCCTTTCAGGTAATGCAAAGGACTTGGACTAAAATGAACTTATACAAACTACAGACAAAACTTTGCTTTAAATAGATTATAACTCTTTCAAGCTGACTACCTCAGTAAGCAGGATAACATCATGAGGAATTCTTCTTACTCTTCTTCTTCCTGGACGCAAAGCTGCTTGGTCCAATTTCTATGGACATTCTTTTTGTCCTGCAAAGCGCAATAAGTGATTACTTAACAGTATTTAATGTCACCTTAATGTAAAACATAGTATTTTTTTTTTTCAAAGATAGTGTAATGCCATACAAAAACAAAATTAAGTAACATACCGAGTAGAGAGTTCTTCTGATTCCTGTACATCATCTTCAACTATACCATCAAGTATAGCATAGATGTTAAAAATTTGGACCAGTAGTACAAATCCGGATGCAAAAAGAAATTGCATTAATATAAAATAATATAACCTCCAATATCATACAGACAGAGGCAGTGTGAATCAATGTTATTTATGGTAGATCATCATAACAATTCTCCAGAGTTCACTAAAACTAATTATCTGCTCTTAAACAAAATGTAGGGAAAGAATGCTATAACAATAACTACTTAGCCAAGAAAAACCAAGTTAGACAGACATAGATCATATGTCTTCTAAAATGGACATTAAGGAGGAAAAGCAAAATGAGTCAGTAAAATGACAACTGGAATTCACTAAACATGCTTTGATGACAAAAGCTTCAAAGGATGCTATAACTTCTAAATATCTAGTCATCAAGTAGACATGTCTACAAGTAACATTACTTTGAAGAGATGCTATTTTAATAGTTCAGCTTATGATCCATACTACAGAATAGAAAATGAAACAAATATCAAATAATATAAAATTCAAAACCCAAGCTCAAAGTTAGAAACCTCATTTTAATATGGGTGCAAATCTCACCAGTTCCATTCTCCTCGTCACTTTCATGTTCTGACTCTGAAGCAGAACTCCATCTGTCTCCTCCATCATCAAAGTCCCAACGTTGACCTTCTGGAGGTATCCAAAAGTCAGCCTCTTCTGAATCACTCTCTTCATTAGAAGATTTCCTCATTTCAGATATAATCTCGTCAACAGGCTTGTCCTCCTCCTCCTCCTCCTTCTTCTTATTCTTCTTCTTCTTCTTCTTTTTCTCACCATTCTTGCTCTTCTTAGATTCCTTCTGTGGTGTTTCCTCACCCATCTCTTCTTCCATTCCATTGGTTGATAGCTTCTGTGTTTCCTTTTCTTCTGTTTATAGGATTCCACAAGGACACCATCATTATAAAAAGTACAATATTTTAGACAAGTTTGCAACGGGGAATCACAAGACAGAATTCAGAACCCTAAAAATTATCAATATGAAAAATAAAAACTAGTATAAACCTAGTTTGTTCAGAAAGCGTTTCCCATTAATATGTTTCCAGATATGTTCCTCAGACTTATTGATGGTATCCCCCGTCATCTTGCAAATCAACTTCGAACTGTGAAAAAGAAGCAAATAAATACATTATGGATTAACTGAATGAATATAATTCAATATAAATAAAAAATAATAAAAAAATCCAAAAAAAAAAGAAAAATCAAAACTAGTTGAATTAGAGAAAGAGAGAGAAGAAGAAATTGAGCTACCGGGCAAGAGGGTCTTGCTTGAACATGTTAAGAGGGGGTTTTTTATGGGAAAGTGCAAAGTCGATAAGCCCCAAACGGCAGCGTTTGCTCTGGGAGTATGATTCCTTGTCTTTGGGAAGAACTTCATGGCCTGTCTCAACGCACTTGAAGCGGCCATTCTCGAGCTCCTTGAAATTGGGTGTGCCCAGTAGGTTGGTTCCTTCCTTCTCCTTGGAACTATTCTCACTCGTCGCCATGGCCATGATGCTCTGCTGCTACAGGTTTTGAGCCGCAGAGAGAGAGAAAGAGATCGAAGGCACGCTTGCTTTATAGTTTGGGCCTGGGCTAGGTGGGTGAAAAACTAATCAGGGCCATTAGCCCAATTACCCGAAGAAAATAGGATACCGGCCTTGCTTCTGTTGGGCTTGTTTGCACGGATAGTAGAAGTTCTGGTTTCAATGCCTTTAGGTAATGTCTCGCACTAGAAGTTAAAAATTTATTATTTTGTATTTTAAAAAATAATAAAAAAATATATATATATTATTTGATTCTACAAAAGAAAAATCATTGAAAAAATCTTTTTGATCCAACGGTTGGTATGATAAGAAAATATTACGTTCTTTTAGAGGTAAAAAGCATCATATAGGGTTAGAAAATGTAATATTGACACACTTTTTTTTGGCAGGTTGTTTTCGGATCCAGGGGATGCAATGAGATAATGTGAATTTTGCAATACATTTATTAGAATTGTAATCTAACCATTAGAAAAAAGAACGTATGGATTTCCAAAAAATTCTTCAATTTCTTCCGGAAGCCTTCTCACAAAGGAATCTAATGTAAATATCATAGAATAAAATTTGATTATTTTATTTTATTTTATATTAATATTTATTTTATAGATTTATTTTATCATAAATGATCCGTTTGCTCTGAAATGATCTGGCCCAATAAAAAAAATCGAAATGATCTCTAGGTCGATCATAAGTTCCTAGTGGATTTTGTTTATTATGCAATAATTTTGCTATTCTATTTCATAATCAATTTTACATATATAATTTAATTTGCAATTCAATTTTTAAAAATTTAAATTAATAAAAATAATAATATTTGATTATGATTGAATATGATACTGCAGAGGTTATGGCATTAAAAAATTCACCAACTTTTTCTTTGTGGTATGTTTCACTGTTGTTACATATAGATTTATAAGCAGTGTAAGTTTGTCATTTATTTAATTAAAAAATTGTATTCAAATTCAATAGGTTAAATTATATTCTATATATTAAAAAAAGGTATATTGTTATATTTACTTTATTTTTTTCTCCAAAGAAAATACTTTATTTTTTCAAAAGTAGAATTGTTTATGTAATATGTATTTTGTATTTTTTTATGGATTCAAAAGTGCGACAACAACGGTAACATTTGAACATAGGACAATGCTAGGACAGTTGTTCCTTGGACTCGTTATCAAAAAAAAAAAAAAAAATTGGATTAATTGAACTTGTGGAAATTGCTACTGATAATTTATAACTTTGATAACACAATTTGTTGACCTTTCCAAGCTATTTCTTATAAACAACTCACTGGTTTAATTAAAAATAAACCCACAATTCTCGCACGTTCTTTCTTTTTGTTCTTTCTTTTATTTTAAAAGGAATTTAAAAAGCATCTTAGATTATATTTAGAATCAGTATGATTCTCGTGGAATCCTGCTCGAGGTTATTGATGACGAAATTTATAATAAATTTTGTTTAAGAAAAGCAATTTCTAGCATATTTTAAAATAAAGGAGTCTAATTATTTATATTCTTTTCTCTTTTTAGAAAAAAATTAGTTGACTTTTGTGAATATAAATCATGCGGAGTTTAGGGGATGGTGAATTAGTGATATATTGTTGTACTCCACTAATACTATTCTATGGCTACTTATTTGTGTATACTTTATTTAAGGTGAAATTCTGTAAATCCAATTAAAAAATCTAAAAACCAATAAGTAAATAAAAAGTTAAAAAAGTATCTTTGCACTCTGTCATGAAATATGTGATCTTAGACACTCCTGTTAGCAATAATTAAAAATGATAATTTTTTAATTTACGGGTTCAAGATCTAGTGTTAAAAGTGCTAACAAAAAAAAATCTTATTTTATTTGTAAATTTAAGAAAACTAGTCAATTTTTTTAATTGTTATTTTTTTTAGTCTATTTGAAAATCAATTTAAAAATTGAATTAATATTTAAGGGATTATAAATTGAAAGCTAGATATGGAATGTTTTAAAATCGAGAGTTTAATTAGCAATTAAAATCAAAATATAGTATTAAAATGCAATTAGCTCTTATAAATCAATTAATTAAAAAAATAAAAAATAAAGTTGTAGAAAGAAATCAATGTAAAATGGATAAAGAGAAATTTGCATTTCAACTTTCAATATTTTGGGTGAGTCTATAATTATTGCCAAAGAAATTAATTTTTGATCAAGAGAGGTGGAAGACATCTCAAAATCAAGGAGGAAAATAAAGGTGTTGATTTAAAATGAATTATATTGGTGTTCTCAATTTTGAAAAATGAAAATTAAAGAAGTACGTCCACCGTTAATTGGGAGAACAAACTAATTATTTAANGGGTGTTTAAGGAATTTTCAGAACCTAGAAGTCTAATTTGATATTATACTAAAAGTCAGGGGGTGTTTCTAAAATTATCCCTTGCTATAAATACAGAGAATACCCGGAGGGTAAAGTATACAGCTAGATTAAGATACAGTTTCAAACTCATAAAAATTATAAACATATCAAAAACACAAATCAAGAAAGATAGCATGTGATTTTTATTTTATTGTTTTTCAGTTTATTTTATTTTATTTTTTCATACCCATTTAGTACTATCTTTCCCTTGGAGAGGATATGATGTTTCCTTATAAGCTATTGAGCTAGCTAGTTTAAGGAAACATATCTCCTGTGTTGGTGCATTGATAAAATGGACAAGTACATAAGAAATATTTTTGTTATAAGCATTTTAGTTTCAACATTGGTTCTTGGTGTTAATGGAGGAACACATAGATTATCTTGTAACTTTCCTGCAATCTATAATTTTGGAGACTCAAATTCTGATACAGGTGGTAGTTCAGCTGCTTTTTGGCCTGCAAATGATCCAAAGGGTGAGACTTTCTTCCACAGGCCAGCAGGAAGAGGCTCTGATGGCCGTCTCATAATCGATTTCATAGGTATCTTTATATTCGTGTATATATATATATACATTCGTTTGGTCATTTTGATATGATTCTTACTGTATATGTTCACATTTGTTTGTTTGTTGATTGTTTAGCCGAACATTTTGTATTGCCGCTTTTGAGTCCTTATTTGGATTCATTAGGCACAAATTTCCGGCACGGTGCTAATTTTGCAATTGGAGGATCAACCATCAGGAGGCTAAATGAGTCCATGTTTCTAAACGGTGTCCCTCCATTTCCTACTGAAATCCAAGTTGTGCAGTTTAGGAATTTCAAAGAGAGCTCCACCAGACTTTACAAACAAGGTGGTCATCTTGTATGTTCCAAATATAATATATATATATATATATATATATTATAATGATTGTTTTTTTACTTGTACAAATTACTTGAGATTGATTATGTTTGTTTAAAATACTGTGTGTAAATTGTTAAAGCCAAGAGAAACTCAGAAAGAAGAGGTTTACCAAGACCACATGACTTCACCAAGTCTCTGTTCACATTTGATGCTGGCCAAAATGATCTCGCAGCAGGTTTTCGGACCATGACAAACGAACAGTTTGTAAAAGAAATCCCTGACATTATCAACCAGTTAGCCCAAGGCATCCGTGTAAGTACAACTCAAAAATTGATTACCCAAATGGCACAATTAAACATATATTATACCAAGTTTGATTAGACTGATTAATCATATTGTAATGATCTTTAATAATTGTGTCCATGTAGAATTTGTATAAAGAAGGGGCAAGGGCTTTTTGGATACACAATACGGGTCCAATTGGTTGCCTTGCAGTGACCCTACGTGGCATCCACGATCCGGTGCCAGCTGGCTATCTTGACCGCCATGGTTGTGTCAAGTTTCAAAATGACATGGCTATAGAGTTCAATAAGCAGCTGAAGAAGAAAGTGATCAAACTCAGGAAACAACTCCCACTTGCCGCTTTTACATACATCGACATGTTTGCTGCAAAGTATAAACTCATAACCAACAATGCGACAGGTTTGTTAACCGTAGAAGGAAATGGAAAATGCGAGAAAGTGCAAGAAAATCTTGAGGCAGTATCTAACCAATGTGAATGCTTAAAACTGTTTGTTTCAAAATTTGCAGGATTTTTGAACAAGACAGAGATATGCTGTGGGTATCATGAGAATAACGACCATGTATGGTGTGGAAATGAGGCAATAATAAATGGTACAAAAGTTCATGCTGGTTCATGTAAAGATCCTTCCAAGTATATTAGCTGGGATGGAGTACATTATACAGAGGCTGCAAATCGTTGGATTGCTGATTATATCATCAATGGTTCATTCTCAGACACAAAGCTTCCCCTCTCACAAGCATGTCATAGGCTTCCTCTTCAATGATCTCAAGTGGAACTACATTGAAATTGTATTACCCTATATTTGTTTTCAAAGTTGTGATGAAAAAATTGGCAAATATATCCAAAAGGGTCTTGCTCGGTTTCCTTGCAACTAAACAAGAAGGATAAAAGAAATAGATTAAGGAATTGTTAGTTTGTTACAAATAGTAGAATTTGTTCAACAAAATGCTATATGAGTTTATGACAATGCTGAATTTTAGTTGAGCACTATTATTCTTCTTGCAACCAAGTCTCTTTATATAAGCTCCACTAAATTGGGTCACCTATGGCTTGGGGTTCGAATCTGATTGACTACCATTTTGGGAGCAAAGTTTGATCTTGTATTAATGGACCCTGAATTGAAATTCTTGTGCTTTGGGCTTTTAATCTCATGCTCATTTTTCTTGGAATGGGAGATGAAGATATTGATTTGCCATCCGAATACGGATGAATGAACTATGATTTTATCCAACACATTATTTATATTCTATCCCCAGTCCCCACTGTCCGCTGATAGCGCAAGTACAAACAAAATCCCACCTATCTTTGTTTTGTCCACTTACATAAACCGACACATATTTCCATAATTCCAAATATTTACCAAATAAAAAATTGTTCAAAAAGGATATATATGACATATCTAGCACAAAAATTACTACTAGATCATAAGTCACATTCACATCACCGACTCTCTTTCAAAGTACTTACACAGCCACTCGATTACAATGAACCGTTGGTCCAATTCTTCTTGATCATTGACATGTGCCAAAGTGTGGAATGGTTTTCTGGTCTAGTCTATTAATTCCATTATCCTTTGTGGTTTAGCTTTTGATCTCCATTCTCCACCACAACAAACAAAAGTCCAATTAAGGTACCAAAAGTAAGATCCAGTTGAAAAGCTCCTTTTTTGGCAGGATTTTAAGCAGCACAAAACAGTTTCTGCTTGTAGTATGCGATTTAAAAGGACCGCTAAAGGAGTGGTGGATTACAACCAGTTGCTACAGTGGGGTGGGGACAGAAAGGGACAGGGGTGTGGAAAGCAAGTGTAACAGCTAAAAGAGGAAAAATAATACTGTAAACAAAGGGAGAGCAAACCCACATGAATCAGATGACTAGAGGTTATAAAAGTAAATAACTTTTTGTTCTGGGTGTCTTCAAGTGAGAGTGAGTGAGAAGCCTCTGGCTTGATCAGCTATACTTGTGAAGCAGTCAAAAATGGAGTCTTGGACAGCTTTCCTTACTGGGTTCTTAGTTTTATGCTTTTTGAGTGCGAGAGGTGCGAAATCAAGCTTACCAGATTGTTCTTTTCCGGCAATTTACAACTTCGGCGACTCGAACTCCGACACCGGAGGAATATCAGCAGCATTTCTACCAATTCAAGCACCCTATGGAGAGGCATTCTTCCATAAGCCAGCCGGAAGGGACTCTGATGGCCGTCTTGTTATAGACTTCATAGGTAAATAAAATAAAAAATCCCATCTTTTTTTGTTTTTGTTTTTGTTATAGTTTTGCATAAATTCATACGGAGGCACTTCGATTATGCAGCTGAGCACTTAAAACTGCCATATTTGAGTGCGTACTTGAACTCAATTGGAGCAAATTACAGACACGGTGCGAACTTTGCGACTGGAGGATCAACCATTAGAAGGCAGAACGAAACCATATTCGAGTATGGCATAAGCCCATTTTCCCTTGACATACAGATTGCACAATTCGATCAATTCAAAGCGAGGACAAACGATCTCTACCGGGAAGGTTATTCTATAGATTTTTAGATTTCCAAGTAGCACAAAAACTGCTTCAATCTCTATCCTCCATCCTGAGATTACAATGCTTTAAACATTTGTTTTACCTTAATTATGCAGCCAAGAAGCCCTCTGACATAATCAATCTACCAAGGCCAGAGGAGTTTTCCAAGGCTCTCTATTCATTTGATATTGGACAGAATGATCTCTCTGTTGGTTTTCGCAAATTGAGTTTCGACCAGCTCCGTACGACATTGCCGGACATCATCAACCACTTAGCCTCAGCAGTCCAAGTAAGTAATTTGCTTAACATCAAGATTAGATACATATATATTTCTGATGTCTAATTGTTGTTGTTTTTTTTTTTTTTTTTTTGTAATACCCTTCAGCATTTATATAACCAAGGAGGGAGAACATTTTGGATTCATAACACAGGCCCATTTGGTTGCTTGCCGGTTCAAAGATTCTACATTCTCAATCCACAACCTGGTTTGGTGGATCAATATGGCTGTATCAAGGCTCAAAATGAAATGGCTGTAGAGTTCAACAGAGAGCTCAAGCAAAGACTCATCAAACTAAGGACGGAGCTCCCTAAGGCTGCAATCACATATGTGGATGTCTATGCTGCTAAGTATGGACTAATCAGCAATGCCAACAAAGAAGGTAATAGACATTACCATGTTCATTAGTCATCATCATTATAGTCTATACTATAAAAAAAATGTAAAAGCATGATTATAGTCTAATTTTAGTACCAATTTTTTGTGTTGCAGGGTTTGCAGATGCACTAAAGGTGTGCTGTGGTTATCATGTGAATTATACCCATGTTTGGTGTGGGACGAAATTAAGCATCAATGGAAGTGAAGTGTATGGTGCTTCTTGTGGTAACCCTTCAACCTATATCAGCTGGGATGGCGTACACTATTCGCAGGCTGCTAGTCAATGGACTGCTAATCATATACTTAACGGTGTCTTAACCGATCCGCCAACTCCAATTACTCAGTCATGCCATAGGCGTTGAGAGTTTGTCAGATTTATGTATGGACATAGAGCCAGGATGAGGAACACTATGTAGCTGGGGGATGTGCATTGAAAATTAGCATATTAGCTTTTTGGATCTCTCTCTACCATATCAAAAACAAAATCTCTCTGTTGGTTAAACTGCATTTTCAAGTGATTTAAAATTTCATGTGGGTTCTTTATCAATTAGGTTCGATTGGTTTATTTGCTTTTCAGTATACATGAATACTAGAGTACTTGATTTTGATTCACCTATCAAAATCACATAGAAAGAAAAACGAAAGGTGATTCAGCTAACCGAAAACGAATATAGTTACGCCAAAGGATTATTCATTCGATAATCGAGTGAATGATACCCGCTGCGACAGTCTTCTCACCTTCCCTAGTAGCAAATCTCATTCCTTACAAGCTACAGGCATTATAACCTCCACAACCATTTTAATGCTGAGGTAGCTCACAAGCTACAGTTGTCATATAAAACTGCCATCCTCTTCCTTCTTCAGCACATACACAATAGCTTCAAACTTAGTATGTGGCATAATGGTTCCAGGCAATGACCATCCCTTTCTGATTATCAATTTTGTGAACTCCGCTAAGCAAAAGCCCCACTTTGTCCCTTGCAAGAGCCTCGTCAAGTCTTCTTAAACATTCAACCCTGGTGACTGTTGCATTTCTAGTCTCTCTAACACCACTATCTCTACAGTTTCCCCAATCTGATTAGTGGAACTTCATCTCTACGAAACTCATAAGAAGAAAGAAGCTTGCGAACCTCCGACTCCACCAACTGGTGGAGTTCCTGGTCATCAACCTGGTCCAGTTTGTTCAAGAAGACCACCATGTTGCTTATCCAACAAGATGTGCTGTTTCAACCGAGAATGATCATCGGAGGAAGATGGAGCTAGCAGTGGACGAAAGAGAGCGGGGGAATACGGTGGACACATTGGTGAAGGAAGAGGATAAAAGGGGCGGGAGTTGAGTGGGTTTGGGATCGGTTCAAGAGAGAGAGAGAGCAGAGGCAATGGTGCGTAAAAGGTAAACGAGCAGTCACTGGGCAATTCTGAGTTATATAATATTCCTAAAGTCGCAATTCAAACTTTATTTATTTTTATTTTTTTAATTTCTGATTCCAAGCAATATTTGAAGTCATGTTCCAGCATTTTTTTCCCTGTATGATCATACTACTGTGAGTTTAAGATAAAAGAAAAAGGGTTAACTACGTATATGAAACTTGGGGAAGCAAGAAAATCCAAAACAATAAAAAAGTGGAAGCAGGAAAAATTAAAAAGAGCTGCTATATAAGATACAAAGTTAAAGTTGCACACGTATTTTCGACAGATTTAGGAATTAATTTTAGCCAGGGCATGAGAAAGGTCTGGTCCACAATACAGCACACCCGTTGTTTTTTTTTTTTAAATATAATATAATTTATACACAAGTTATAAAGAATAAGATTCACTGACGGTGCCCTTCTGGCAGGGCAACCACCTTATGGAATGGCACTGTCCTCTGAGGCAGGGATCCATCTTCCTCGTCGTCATCGAATTCCAGAAAATAGCTGTACAATAAAAACATTATTGTTAGGATTGTAACAGCATGGACTTCAAGGAGAAAATCCTAGTCTCCATGTCAGAAAAGATTGTGGCGTGTGGAAACCAACAGATGCATATCACTTACTCATCTGTCTTCCTCTGTTAATATTACAATGGTATGGTTGAGAGTATTCCACAGCATGTACAGACACAACAAGTAGTTAGCTCCACATTTTAGTCACCAAAACATATTGGAGGTATCAACAGGAAAAAGTAGATGGAATTGTCACCTTGCGATGTCCATTAACAACAGTTGCCTTGTAGAGTGCAGTTGTTCCTGGATAGACTGCTAAAACATGTCTTCCAGGAGGGAAATCTGGGGCACTAGAAGGGTCGTTTCTTTTGGGAAATGGAATAATAGCCGACATAGGAACTTTGTACTTTCTATAAGCAGAAACGACGGAAAGAAGAAATTATGTTACTTAAATGGATAGTCTCATCTCCTGGCCAGTGGAGCTTAGTATATGTTGGGCAACCACATCCCGCAACATGCTGTAAAATCAAAAACAACATCCCGCAACATGTTGCAGAACGCTGTGTAACCCAACATATCATGGTCTCCACCGCCCAATAGAATATTTTCCCTTAAAATTAGTCAATTATGATTGTGGATTAGCAAATATCCAATATCTCTCTGCAATCTTATACCATTAAGACATAATTTAACATATACCAAGGTGCATAGGTAGGGATATAAGAAAACAGGAGTCAAGAGTCAATAAATGAGATTTACCGTTGACCAGTATTCTCTTCATCATCTCCCGGTTCCTCATCTAGTACTTCAAATCTGCACAGAGTGGGACATCGTTAACATAGGAGACAAAGTAGAGTCTCTAATACAGAACAAACAGAAGTAATAACTCATGGATTGAGATTTAAGCAAACAGCTACATTTTAAAGGCTAGCAATAAGCAAATAGTACAATGATAAAAATATATAAAATGAAAACTCAAATGCATATTCTAACTTTTTGCAAACTAAAGTCCTATACCTAACATTGTATCTGCTGAAACTTACTCTCTTGTTTCCTTTTCGAAATGCATCACTTTTACAACAAACCACTCGTCCTTATCAGCTTCTTCTGGATTGACCTTAGCTGCTACCTAACAATGACAATGTATACCAATGATAGAAAATTCCGAAAGATAATAAAAAAATTGAAAATATTCTAAATGCAATCACCTATGACAGATCATTATACAACTACAAGTGTACCTGTTCTCACTTTAGATTAGCACAAAGCTCTAGTTGACTTCGCATGGAAGGGGAAAGTCTTGAAATATCTGAGTCAGTCTTCATTCTCTTCCTTTTCTGATCATTACCTTCTGTAACAAACATAAAAGTCAGCTAAGGGAACAAACTATGGCGTTACCATGATATTGGGGTAGGGGGCGGAGGGAAGAAGTGGCTCAGTATCAAAGTAACAAAAAAAAGAATGTACTTTAGAATGAAAAGCAAACTTTTTCTGCATCCTGGAATATAAATTTGTAAGCATAATTCAATCCCAAGTGACAATAAGAAAGCAACTAAACAGCACAAAATTTTAGACAAGTTTGCAATGAGGAATCGCAAGACAGAATTCAGAACCCTAAAAATTGTCAATATGAAAAATAAAAACTAGTATAAACCTAGTTTGTTCAGAAAGCGTTTCTCATTAATATGTTTCCAGATATGTTCCTCAGACTTATTGATGGTATCCCCCGTCATCTTGCAAATCAACTTCGAACTGTGAAAAAGAGGCAAATAAATACATTATGGATTAACTGAATGAATATAATTCAACATAAATAAAAAATCCAAAAAAGGGGAAAAATCAAAACTTGTTGAATTAGGGAAAGAAAGAAAAGAAGAAATTGAGATACCGGGCAAGAGGGTCTTGCTTGAACATGTTAAGAGGGGGTTTATTATGGGACAGTGCAAAGTCGATAAACCCCAAACGGCAGCGTTTGCTCTGGGAGTATGATTCCTTGTCTTTGGGAAGAACTTCATGGCCTGTCTCAACGCACTTGAAGCCGCCATTCTCGAGCTCCTTGAAACTAGGTGTGCCCAGTAGGTTGGTTCCTTCCTTCTCCTTGGAACTATTCTCACTCGTCGCCATGGCCATGATGCTCTGCTGCTACAGGTTTCGAGCCGCAGAGAGAGACACAGAGATCGAAGGCACGCTTGCTTTATATTTTGGGCCTGGGCTAGGTGGGTGCTAAACTAATCAGGTCCATTAGCCCAATTACCCGAAGAAAATAGGATACCGACCTTGCTTCTGTTGGGCTTGTTTGCACGGATAGTAGAAATTCTGGTTTCAATGCCTTTAGGTAATGTCTCGCACTATAAGTTAAAAATTTATTATTTTGTATTTTAAAAAATAAAATATATATTATTTGATTCTACAAAAGAAAAATCATTGAAAAAATCTTTTTGATCCAACGGTTGGTATGATAAGAAAATATTAGGTTCTTTTAGAGGTAAAAAGCATCATATAGGGTTAGAAAATGTAATATTGACACTTTTTTTTGGCAGGTTGTTTTCGGATTCCGGAGATGCAATGAGATAATGTGAAGTTTGCAATACATTTATTAGAATTGTAATCTAACCATTAGAAAAAAGAACGTAACAAAGGAATCTAACGTAAATATTATAGAATAAAATTTGATTATTTATTTTATTTTATTTTATATTAATATTTATTTTATCATAAATAATTCGCTTGGTCCGAAGCCCAATAGAAAAAATCGATCTCTAGATCATCATAAGTTCCTAGTGGATTTTGTTTATTATGCAATAATCTTGCTATTCTATTTCATAATCAATTTTACATATATAATTTAATGTATAAACCTATTTAATTTACTTTTTACAAAATTTCATATTTATAAATTTTAAAACATTAAAAAAATCTCAATCATTAATCTAATCATAACTTCATAAGATCCCATTATCTCTTTACTTCAAAAAAAAAAACCCTAAGCCTCTCACTTCTTCCTCTCCTACAAAGATTTATAACCCTAGTCATTGCCCACTGATTTTCTCATGCTCATGTTCTCTATCTCTCA
The DNA here is from genome assembly GCA_003254975.1 of Ochetophila trinervis. Classification (NCBI taxonomy): domain Eukaryota; kingdom Viridiplantae; phylum Streptophyta; class Magnoliopsida; order Rosales; family Rhamnaceae; genus Ochetophila; species Ochetophila trinervis. The sequence continues at coordinate 22,157 of QANX01003580.1, forward strand.
CTGCGTTTTCGTTTGAAACTCTAGCTGCCATTATCTGAATTTGAATTATTTTTCTATGAAACCTAGCTGCCATCATTTGAAACCGAATTGCCTTGTCTCTTCTTTGACGTTGTCATCGTCGCCACCCAGAACCTACAATAGAAGTACCAAAACTAGAAAATTTCTTCCCCCAACCCACTGAATCTCGAAAAGCTTACAATCGCATTTTTCTTTTTTTGCTCATTTTCTTCCAACTCTATTTTTTTTGCTCTCACAGTCCCATTTGGATTTTTCTTTTCTTTTCTCTGATCTAGTAGTGATCGTGAAAAGAAAAGAAGAAGAAGAAAGATATAGGCTTAGAGGAAAAAATGATATTTAAAAAAATATATATATTTGAAAGGTGAGCATTTTTATTTTTTAAAAACCAGTCATGGATTATTAATTGATTTCAGATGTAAGCATCCGTACGGAGCCCATTTAGCACATAATTGGGCCCTTGGTTTCCTATATATATTCACTGAAATAACTTTACACACAGTCATTTACCCAAACGAGAAATTAAGAAAAAAATAAAAATTGGTAAGGTTAGATTTAGCATTTTTTAAAATTAAATTTATTTAAATAAAAAATAATTGATACTTTGTAATTTTAATCAAATTATATTTTAAAATTGAAGAATTTCATCAACTTATAGATCATATCTATGATACATTACTTTCAAAATTAATTTTTTTATTTTTAATTGTACTAAAAATTAAAAAAAAAATACTATAAATGAATTTTTAATTTTTTTTTAATTTTTAGTACAATAAAAAATAAAAAAAATTAATTTTGAAAATCATATATAACTTATATATTGACAAAATTTATTAATTTTAACTAAATTGAATAAATGTTTAATTTTTTTAATTAAAAAAATATTAATTGTAGAAATTTACGAGTGAATAAATTTAATTTTAATAGATATATAAAGTACATTGTTGAGTTTTCAAATCACAACTATAAAGTTCAACTTTTATAAAACCTACCAATTTTTTTAATTTTACTTTTCAGCTTACTATATAATATATATCACCATCATTGGCTAGAAACAGTTGCCTAGCCCTTGGTGTCTGTTCATCCACCTCAGACAATGAACAACAAATGGCATTGATCGAGAAAGAACAACCAACGATAATAATTTTTATCAAATTATTTAATAATTATCATTATTATTATTTTTTGGTATATTAATTCTTTATGGTGCTTGATAGATAGGTAAGATGTTTTGAGGATGAAAGGTAGATCAATATTCATGGGATTCTGGACAAGTTAAGAGAGAACATCAACCAAGCCTTTTTCTCTAAGTTATATGATCAGAATTCAGAAGTGGTTACGTTGAGATTTCAATTTTCTTGGTTGAAGGTACTTCATCATCATGATCATCATCTATCTCTTCTTCTTCTTTGGGAAATAAGTGCGATTAAGTTTTGTCCTCTAAATATATTTAGTCTGATCCCCCTAATTAGCTAGCTAACGAGTTTAATTCAAGTCAATTTTTTATAGAAACTATGGAAATTGGGAAAGAAAGCTAAAAATTTTGGTAAAACCATTTTAAATACATTTTCAGATCATGTTTGAATTAGATATGAGTGAAATCTCCATTTTGTTTAGTTTAGAATATATTGTATTCCCAATCTAAAAATATATAAATATATATATGTATTTTTTGGGGGGTTTTAATCCAATATACATGAAGCTTCCCCTGGAAAACCCACTTAATTAAATAAAGTGATCTGACAAAGATTAACTATTTTTTATAATTATACTATTCCCTTTTATTTTGAAATGGAAAAAAAACTCTTCTCCCATGTGCATTTGCCTTCCATTATTCAAACACCAAATATATATGTATATATATATATATATATTCCCATTCAACCTGAAACCACTACTTTATATTATATCTTCTTCCTCTCAAACAGCCATTTGGTATTGTTTGGGTTTTTGATCATTCACATATCTCAACAAACCCCCAAAACTATACCAACAAAAACAAGTAGCTAGACAAACAATATACATATAAATACATAGATATAACTCCAAAGACATTTGCAGGTGACTCCATTAAAGCTAATTAGCTATCTAATAATTCTGCAAAATGTGTGTTTGTGCATATGCTTTGCACGTGTGCGGTTTTTGAGCATCCATGTAAACAAATTAATGCTGCTTTTCTTTCAGCTTTAAGATCTGTTTAGTTGACAGTGAAGTTTTTTTTTTTATTACTTTATTAGCTTCTATTCCTTCTCCTATTGTAGTTGTTGTTTCTCACTAAATTCTTTAAGCTCCAATTATATACCTATTGTTAGTTTCATGCTCTTTCCATGTAAACCCCAATTTTTTGAGAAAAAAAAAATATATATAACCATTACACGAATAAAATGGTGCATGGTGCAGTGAATAACAAAAGAGTCAATAATTATTTTATATAGGACACGTATATATGTTTTACTTTCAAATTTGACAAGTTTATAAAGTATATTGAATTTAAATTTCACATGATTATTAACCGATACAAGAATATTGTGATGTTAACCATTATATGCAAGTTTTCTCCTATGAGAACAAAATTCCAAGCCCATTGGTTTTTATTACCATCATGTTCTCTATGCTAGTTCCAAGCAATTTCTCTACAATATGTTGCATTGAATGCTTTACTTCAGCAAATGACTTTTTTTATACCAACAATCCTTAGTTTCTATTTGGAATAGTTTTTATTTTTATTTTTATTTCTCTTCTATTTTTTTTTTAAATATCTTTTGTAGAAATAAATTGTCACTAATTTTGGTTAAAAAAATTTTTAAAAACAAAAAATACTTTTAAAAAATTAATCAAACACTTTCAAAAACAGTTTTTAAACTTTAAAAATTATTTTTAATTTTTCAAAAACCATTTCAAACATAGCTTTAATCCAAGTTCCTTTTAGACTTACCTTAGGCCCTCAATATAATAAATAATGTTTGTAAAGATACTTCATAGGAAAGTTCATTTAATACAAATCATAAAAATTTCTAATGACCCTTTTTTTTTTTTTTTTTAACAATGAGAATTTCATACTTCCTCTCAATTATTTTACTAAAATAAGTGGACTAGATTTTTATTCAAGCACCTAGTAATATAGTTTAATAATGCTTTTTTTTTTTTTCTTATTATCATTATGTTTAACTTTTGAAAGACCAAAAAGGAGGCTTAAATGAATTACAACTGCATGTATTATTTGATAAAAAGATAAACAGTAATTCCTAGAGCAATGGCAAAAGAGAGAAAAAAAAAGGCTTTCCCTAAGAACTAAAAGTTTTGATCTCTTAGCCAAAAAAATAAAAAAAATAAATAAATATTCTGATGAATATGCGAATATTTTTCTCGAAACTAGCCATGCAATTCCTGCAGTAAATATTGCAGTCCTATATCCTAACCAAAGAATATTAAATAGCCCAACCCCACATGATTCATCATGATTGGGAGTTTATAATTAATTCTTTGGGCAGACTTTGCATGTCACCCAATTTGTTTCCTTTCCTACGCATTTAATCTTACTGGTGAGATATGGAAGTCTAGCTAGTAGCTACATAGTCTTTTTTTTTTTTCCTTAATCTATTTCTTTATTTCCAAGCAATTTCATAAGATAAAGACAAATACCAAGCAACCTAGTACTCCTCCCCACAACAAATATCCTAATGTGGGTTTTTGGAGTATATAATGTATGTGAAACTGAGCTAAAAATAAATCCCGCCAAGCAAAAAAAGTCCTTGACGTTTTGGATAAAAATGAAAAGTGGAAGAGAAAATCAAATATTTTGATGTTACTTTCAGGTTGTCTTTGTCAATCGCAAAAATGGGCTCCACCTCATTTATAGGCTTTGATAGGTGGTAAATGCCTAACTTTTTGTCAATTCTTTAAAGATATATTTATTCCAAGGTGAGATTTGCACCACCAATAATAGTAAAAAAATCTTTATTCACCAAAAAAAAAATTGTAAAATAATAAAATAATTCATTAATATGGGTTTTGGAACAGAGAATTAAATGCTTGGGGTGCTTCAGTGTCCAAGTGCTGTACAGAGAGCCAACGATCCTATACCTCAGAACCCACCACCATAAAAGGGAAAAAAATCAAGTGGTCGAGCCTTTACAAGATCTTCCTATAGAATTTTGATAAATGATTAAAATATAAATTATTAAAATGGTTAATGTAAATTTTAAAAAAATTAAATTATTTTTTTATTTAATAATTTATATATATATATTTATATTTTTAACATAAAATACTTTCAATAAAAAAATTCTCTATTTAAATATTACTCTATTAAAAAAATCACAATTTTATCTTTTAATTTTTTCCCAATTTATACTTTTTCAATATAATGATTTTCTATTTTAATTTAGTTATTTTATAATTTTTAATATGTCAACTATTTTTTGCTATTTGTCAAAGTTTTAATAGATAAATTTTGTAGAGATAATTTACCATAAATGTTTAATCTGCCTAAGTAAAACAAATGACACAAAGATAGGACCATAGCAGAAACTTTTTTTGGGCTAATTTAATCTTCTTCTTTTTTTAAAGTTTATCTTAAATATAATTTGATAAATTTGCCTTAAATATAATTTGATCTTTTTTATTTAAAAATATCATCAAACTTCATCAAGTTTTAAATAATCATCGTTTATCCTCTATTATTTTATTTACATCTCTCAAAATAATATCTATACTCCAGTAGGAGAAAACCAAAATGGTTGACTCACCCAAAAAAAAATATCCACTATAAAAGTGTAGGGCTAAAACAATTTCTATAAAATTGGATAACAATAATGGTTTATAAATTGAATAATATGGTCTATAAAATAGTAACACTATCTATAAAATGAATAACATTTTAAAAAAGTAACAATATTGTTCGAAAATAAATTGCACTATTTTTTTATAAATTAATAATATTATCTATAAATTAAATAAAATTATTTATAAATTAAATAACATTTTCAAATCAGCCTTTTAAGAGGCTCTAATGTAACCTATCTCTTTCTTTTCAAGTTTCAGCAATGAATGATTAGAAAATTTACAGACTGTATTGGATCATAATTGGAAGAGTAAATGAATGTAAAACAAAAACTTAAATACCAAATAAGCAACAGAAAAGGTTTGGAAAGCAATAAAAAAAGCAACTACAAGCTAAAGAGAACTTTCATATGCCATACATCAAACATAAACATAAACATTATTTATACTGCAGAATTAAAGATATTTTTCATAATTGTTGTTTTCCACTGTACACTCGCCAAAAGTCCTCCATTTTTTAACATAATTATTTTCAATTAAAAGGTCAAAACAAATTCTATATATATTTTTGGAAAAGAGAGAAACACCACAGTGGCAGTGAGACCATTGAAACAGAGGATGTGACAATATTGAAACATTACAACTTTCCACCCGAGCAGAGCTCACATAATTCATCAATCTTTCTTTCTTTTTTTTTTATGAAAAATAAAGGACCTACCCATAGCGGGGTCATGGTCCAAGAGGGATCTAGCAAAGGGTCAAACTAGGCGTCTTTGCAACCTCATGGGAGTCCGCTACTGGCGGCCCGTATCGCTGGAATCTCTCACCCCCTCGTGCGGTAGCAGAGAAGAGGAACACATGAGACATGTGGGGCTACCAAGACTCGAACCCGCAACTCCTGCAAGCAGGTGTGATGGGTGAGCTGGTTCCTACCACATGGGCTACACCCTCATGAGTGTTACATGATTACATCTCATCAAACATGAGTGTTACATGATTACATCTCATCAAAAACACTACACTAACCACAGTGAAAAAGACTTTACAGCTCTGTCCTTTTATTTCTCTAAAATATGTAAACAAAACAAAATATAACAAATTCTGCAGCTTAGATATTTCAAGTAAGAGAACATGCATTTCACCAAAAAGAAAAAAAAAAAAGTAAGAGAACATGCATATTTCTTAGATATGAGATTTGCTTTAAGAAGTAGGTTTACCAATTAAACATACAAATCTGGATATACATTGAGTGATAAATACTTGTCCTGAATTGTTTCCTACAAAATAAATTTTCTTTTTTCCTTCTGACAATTGTAGGATTGGGACAACTAGATTGAATAATATATATATATATATATTACTAATAGTTATATTAAAGTATAAATACAATGGCTGAAATTAAATAATAAAATAAAAAATAAATAAATAAGTAAACTATTAAAACAAATTAATTATCTAAACTATTTATTTTTATTTATCATTTAATTTCAACAATTAAATTTTATACTTTATCATAATAACTATTATTAAGTATATCTAATAATAAACTGACTGATATATATATATATATATTTTGTATTGTGTGAATATCTTTGCCATCTTAAAATAAAGATAGTTATTAATAATACATTATAGATAATATATTTATTTTTAATTATTAACAATTTATTATCAATGGCATATCTATGATTGATATTACTTTTAGCGACGAATTATTATTAATAACGGTTATATTTGCCTTATAAAAACAGTACACATATACACACACAAACATATATATGATAATGATTGATAACAACAAAAAATTTGATAGCATGAAAACGACGAAGTTTCACAATTTTGGATAGCTAACAGTAGAACAAAAATTATAGTTCCAAGACACAAAAATGTCATGGATCCCATGAATAAGTCCTATATTTATTTGTATCTTGAAACTATATAGTCACACACCCATCTAAATTTTTTTGTACAAACTGTAGATGGGCATGCGCACTCTGCAATTTTTCTTTATTATGTAATTAAATTGATTCCACCAAATTATATAACCCTCCAATAATAGTATACTCTTTTATTTTTAATAGTAAAATCGAATAATAGGATCCTCAAAAAGGGAGAGACGATAAATAGCTAAGGAAAACACAAGCAAACTGTATTAAGCTGTACTTCATTTATTATTGAAAAAACAGACCTGCAAGGCTTTTTGTTGGTCCATTTCCAATTTGTCATTTTTTTTTTTTCAAAAGTTTTTGCGTGTTACATGCGGCCCCTTTGTGCAGTTAATAGTCACGAAATCCATGCCAATTTTTCTCTTTTTTTAAGGGGGGAAAAAAACTTAGGGGAACAAATATTAATAATTTTATATTCGTAATATCACATCATCACAAAATTTATGGGCCTTCCAAATTTTTAATTAAATATGAATTTGAAATTTTTGAATTTGAAATTTTTGGACTTTGGAGGTATTAGGAGGAAATAGCTTTAAAAAAATGGAGTTATTAGGGAATAAATAAATAAATAATGTCAGTTTTTGAAAAATAATGAAAAGATTAACCAACATTGAATGAAATTTTGGACACAGATGCATAGAATTGCGTAGAAGGCAAATAACTGAAAGAGAAAAATATATATGTATGATATGTAAAAATTCATTAAAATTGATTGCAAATTTTTTTATTTTATTTAAAAGTACATTGAAATTGATTCCAGATTTGCATTCCTGTCCAAATTTTTTTACAAAATAAAAGTATGATATGATTTCCATTTTCTTTTTTGAAATTAGTATGATATGCAATTTAAAAGCTTAAAGTTATAGCTGTATCTGCATGCCTTAAAAAAAAAAAAGATAAAAGGTTGTATGTGCATGTGTTTAATCAATCTCTTACTGTATGCAAATCACGTGTGATTTTTTTCCAACAGAGAGAACCAGACCGAGATGAACGGCTGAGATTAGTAAATCCCTAGGAGAGTTGGCTTCATAGATGCACAACAACATTAAATAATAGCCGCTTGATCATCATTGTCAACAAAATTGGAGCCACGGTCGATGGTTTGGGGCCCACCATTCTAAATGGGGAGCATGAGATTTGAGCGCCAAAATCAAAAAGTGTTTTAACTGTTTCAAAAATCAGGTTTTTTCTGTTCGGAGACTTCCAAATTTCCTAAATAAAAACGGTTACAGAAAAGATAAAATGAAAAAACGGTAAAAAAATAAAAAAAATAAAAAAAGTGGGAAAGGGATTTTGATGACCTGCTCTCTCTCTCTCTCTCTTCCTCTGCTTTGTCCAGCGAAATCTCGGACATGCAAAACCTAAACTCAAGGAGAGAATAGACCCCAACAGCAACAGCACCAAACAGACCCTTCTTCTTCCTCCTCCTCCTCTCTCTCTCTCTCTCTCTATATATATATATATAAAACCCTGTCCTTATCTTCATAATTATCTTTGGGTTTATTTGGGATTGAAAATAAAATAAAAGAAAGAGGCGAAGAGCACTTATTCTGGCATTGTACCCGGACCCGACATTGTCGGACCCACCTGCTCATATATCTCTCACCTCTCTCTCTCTCTCTCTCTCTCTCTCTCTGTGTTGGATTTGGCGAAGGCTGTGAAGTTCCAGCAGAGAGAGGGAGTCTCCGAATATCTTCCCAGTTCCACTATGAGATCTGCCTTCCACAAGGTACGATTTCTTTCTTCATTTTCTTCTTTTTGGGTTTTCCATTTTCAAATTCATATCCTCCTTCTGGTTTCTAATTCGGATTTATATTCCTGGGTTTTATTCCAAGTTATCAGATTTCTAGTTTGGTATAGAAAAGTTTTCGCCTTTTTTGTTTGTTTGTTGCATTAGTCTCTTTTGTTAATTAGTTTTAAAATTTCTATATAAATATTTTTTAAAGTTCTTTGAATTTGGATTGAGATTAAGAGTTTCAAATCATATATACGTACATATAATATTCTCATTGCTGTCTTCTTGTTTCTTATGATTTCCTTTCGTTTTCGATCATTGGGCGATCCCTTTTCTGTTTCCTTTTATATATATTTTTTCACATTATGTCATCTTTCAGCTTTTTTTCTTTTCTTTTTTCTTACACATTATAATATAAATATTTCATTCCTATTCGTTTTGTCTTTTTTCACATCTCGTAGTCCTTGGATGTGGACCCTTTGGCCGCTTTTCCAATATTTTTTTTTTTTTTAAATTTTCCCTTGAAAATAGGAGCGCTTCCATGAAACCCAACAGAGTCTCTGTTAGGAAAATCTAGAGAATTGTATGGAATTCTGTCTGGTATTGTATATTAGCAGATGGGTTTTTATCTGTATATTTTGTTAGTATCTTAGAGCTTTTATCTTCCTTCTGGGATGTTTAATGCTGCAAATAATTGTTTTAATTTTGCAGGACTAAATGTCCTCTTGCTAGTTCTTTTTTATGTTTTCTGAAGACAATTTTTTCTTAATTTGTTGTCAGTGACCTGTTTGATAAAAAGAACAATGGGTGGCTGCTATTCAACACCGTCTCAAACAATTAAACCGAGAAGAAGACGTCGTCACCGTTTCAGAAAAATCCATGGAAGGAGAAAACCCACTTCAGCCCCTGATGCTTCCATGAAAAGAATTAGCGATGCAGGAAGTCGTGTTACAGATTACTCTGTCAGTAAGATTGTTCGCATGGAATTCGAGAATGGTGGAACAACTACTTGCAGAAGATCTGAGGTGTCTAATGCGACATACCATGTAACCCAGTTGCAGTGGCATCACAGTCAATCTGATGCAAATGGTCTGTCCTTTTTCCTGTTTAAAAATCGAAGATTTTTGCCATAAAATGTACGATTGAATACCTGTTTGGATATCCTGTTAGTAGCTGCAATATTAGACTTATCTTTGCTTGTGTTTTCATAGGATCTTTTTTTTTTTTTTTTTTTTAATCTGTCTAAAACATGCTTTTGGCGAAGATTTAAGGTTGAGGAAGCTTGTTGTCTATACAGTACATTCATTGTAGACATAGTAGCAGAATTTAGAACCTTTTGTGTGTGTGTGTGTGTGTGTGTGTGTGTGTGGGTTTAATGAATAATGATTAACTGCCTAAGATGGTTGAGTTGGCTTGGTATTGCTATACTTTCTGATTGAGCGTCTTTTGTTCGTGTGTTGATAAATCAACAAGTATGGTTCATAATGATTAGTCCAAAATTTAATTATCTGCATAAAAAAATGATTTGTTTGGCTTGCAATCTTTTGTGTAGTATTTTGTCCTTCTGGTTTAAGAAAGAGGCATGAAAATTGATACTAGTTGAGCTTAAACTAATATATATGCATTATAATTTATTTATTTATCCATCTGATAATCAATTAGCCATGTTGTCCCATAAATGTGTATGTATTTTTTTGCCAACAAGAAATATTCATTTAGTAGCGTCTCAAGTTGTAGAAAAGTTCAATTGCAATCTCACTAAACAAAGTTGATTTTGTTTGCAGTTATTTGCCAAGAGGAAGCTTGGTTTGACTCGGTCAGTATTTTGGAGTCTGACTCGGATGATGACTTCAGCAGTGTACTTGGAGGTAAATGAATAGCTGCTTCTCATCATGTACAATTACGTTGAAGTCGACCTGCTATGCAACAAAACTGGGTGTTATTGTTTTTGACTGGTTTAACATCAAGGAATCAAAATGGTATTAGAAACAGTTTACCTTGGTGATCTTTAGCTGCATGTACTGAAACTTTGAGAACCCAGAAAACATTTTTAAGTGATCTTTGTGGCCTAGATTTCATATATCACTTTACTGACTTCTTTTGTTGATTTGACTGTCAAAATTTCATGAAGAATATATAAAGGATATATATTTTGTGAATTAATGACTTTGTTTTCTCATTTTGTTTCTGTTTCCCTTTTCTATTCTTCAGACGGTTTTCCCTTAGTAGGTAATGCAATTGGGAATATGTCAACTGGCCAAGTGCTTCAGTATGAAAGATCAGCATGTTTTGTTGATAACAGGTATAAGTATGAAGAGTACCAAAGCTATTTAAAAATAGATGGAGGTAAGTTAGATAAAACTTGTGGCTAAAGATGAATGCAAGGACTCAAAATATGGATTTGCCTATACTAACACCCAGCGTTATGACTTTTCTTGCTTAGGGAAGGGTGATGAAGCCTGCAGCAAGAGGAAGAATATATTAGATCATTATGGAAGCTTTAAAGGGCTCAAAGAAGCTAGACGTGATTCCGATGAGAAAACTCGAGAGAACAGCTTAAAATCAGGCTTACCTCGAATGTTACCTTCTGTAAGTTTCAATGACAAGATTCTAAATGCATCGAGTTTGGGTTCAAATGCTCAGCGAAGGCCATCAACAGTTTTTAGACTTTCTTTCAAGAGGAGATCCTGCGACAGAGAGGAAACGGTTGAACATTGTAAGCATTCAAACACTTTTTACTTTTCTTCTGGTACAAATAAAATTTAACATGTCAAGGTTATTCTTTCTTGATTTGCAATTCTTATCTATTTCCAAAAACTGATCTACCATGCTATATTTCAAATAGACGAGTAATATTGTTTAGGGTTACAATGTGGAAATGATAAATCAATATACAAACATAAGATTATATATGTATATATGTTGAACATATTGCTGATTCGTATACAGGTCAATCAAAAAGGTACCTGATTCGTCCTGGAGCAGGACACATAGTTCCTTGCTGTACAGTAGATAAGCCAACTCCAGGATGTTGGTCTGAGATTCCACCTTCAACTTTTAAACTTCGTGGAGAGAACTATTTCAAGTATGCCTTTTTTTGTTTCAATCTTTTTCCAACCAACCTTCGATAATAGAGAATCTATATTATTTACTCTGCTTTGCGTTTCCATTTTTTCCTTCATAAGAGAGTGTAAATGTTTGTTGATTTACTATGCAGAGACAAGAAGAAGTCACCAGCTGCAAATTACAGTCCATATACTCCAATTGGTGTTGATTTATTTAAGTGCCCCAGAAAGATTAATCATATTGCTCAACATCTTGAGCTTCCTAATCTGAAAGCATGTGGAAAAGTGCCTCCACTTCTCATTGTGAATATCCAGGTATACATACCAATATCTGGAACTTGATCTTTTATTTCAAAAACCGTTTGTTCCTAAACATTTTTCTCATTCTATATCTTCTAAACCATGCTATTTGCTTCTGTGGCAGTTTCCTACTTATCCTGCAGCAATGTTTCTTGGTGATAGTGATGGAGAAGGGATGAGTCTTGTACTGTATTTCAGAGTTTCGGAGAGTTTCGATAAGGACATCTCTTCTCAATTCCAGGACAGCATCCTGGTATTTTTCTGTACAACAAGAATCTTTCTTAATTTTTACTTTACAAATGGTATAAGTTCTAAAATTCGCTGAAAGATTCGGAAAACTATTACAGAAATTTGTCGAGGATGAAATGGAAAAGGTGAAAGGATTTGCTAAAGAAGGCACTGTTCCTTTCAGAGAAAGGCTAAAGATCATGGCTGGGGTGGTTAATCCTGAGGATCTCCATTTGAGTTCTACTGAGAAGAAGCTTGTAAATGCTTACAATGAAAAACCAGTCCTTTCACGTCCTCAGCACAATTTTTACAGGGTAAAATTAAAAATATTCATTTCATTTCTACATGATTTTTTATCTTCTTAAGTTTTGGAGAATATCATTTTGACATTCAAAAGATCTTTGCAGGGTCCAAATTACTTTGAGATTGATCTAGACATTCATCGATTCAGCTACATCTCAAGGAAAGGACTTGAATCCTTCAGAGAGCGTTTGAAAAATGGAATACTGGATCTGGGTTTAACCATTCAGGTAATATTATTCACTAATCTTAATGTTTTAGGAGTGTCTTCAAGTAAATTGGTTAAAAGGATCTAAAACTAACATTGTATAAAAAAAAAAAAAAAAAAATCAGGCACAGAAACCAGAAGAGCTACCGGAGAAGGTACTATGCTGTGTGAGATTGAACAAGATTGATTTCGTTGATGAAGGCCAAATACCAATGCTAGTGACAATTGATGATGATTAAAAGATTGAAACAGATAGCAGAGAATGAGATGAGATGTGATGCAAGCCTGCAGTTAGGCTTTTTGGATATTAGATTCCATCATCCATTTCTGTAAATTAATAATTTCTAAAGCATAATTAATTATAACCTTTCATCTATATATTTATAAATTTATGAAAAAAAAAAATCGACATAAGTGTTCCATTTTATATTTCCGAATAATCTTTGCTAATTTCAGTCATGCCTGTACTACTACACTACTATACACAATATATTTATGATAAAGCCTAAGCAGCTGGTAATAATGGATACTGAATACCCTTATCGGCAAGGAATGCTTTGTATTAAGAGCAGGGTTTTCTGCAACTTCCTTTTTTTTTTTTTTTTTTTTTTTTTTTTTTTTCCTTGATTAAACAGGGAAAGATCTGCAAGTTCCTGTTTGAGATGTTTATAGCACTAGTTTGATGTTATATTTAAATTTTTTTCATCTTTTGTTCAAATCATATATGTTGGAATAGCAGCAAAGATACATCACCCATAGCTTGCAAAAACATAGGAAAAAACAATTTTGATATATATGTTTGGTAAAAACAAAGTCACTAAAAAGTAAATTAATTTATATTTAGCATTCGGATATATTAATTTTGTAAAAACCGAAAACTATTAGCATTTTAATGCATATATAAAAATAAATTATTTTTCAGTTTTTTTTTTTTAATAGCAATTAGTTCAGTTGGATTATCGAGTTCTTTTATCTATAGTTGTTATTCTTATTTATGGTTATCTATTATATACTTCACAAATAATTCGATTTAGACAAAAAAGCACAAAAATATATCATATTTTTCTATCCTTATCGCGTATTCCAAAATCCCCTTGAAAGAAAACCGAATGAATTCAAGAAAAAAAAAGAGAAAAACATTTGCTTTAGAAAATCTAGCGGAAAAAAATAAAAAAATAAAAATCCCGAATTTGGACTGAAAATTATTGTTAAATTCTGTAAAACGCAACAAAAATTCGGTTTCAGTTTCAGGAAAATTTCGAAAGAGATTTGAATTATTTAGAAAGACAGAAACAAAAAAAATGATTGAAAGAAAAAAAGAAAGAAATGTAGGGCAAAACCCCTCGCTGAGACTGCAAAAACTGAAGCAGCAAAGCGGCCAAGGAGCCCCCAAACACAAGGTTGATAATATGCGCCCATCACACTATCGTGCGCCACGTAAAAACCTCTCTCGTGGAATACCACGCCACCCCTTTCTCACGAGGTAAAGCGCTCGGCCTAGGGCTTCTTCTCCCCCTGCTCTCTCTTCTTCCCCTATTTGTACCCCCCTCTCTCCTTCCTAACCCTAATTTTCTTCCATTTTTACCCCTCCTTTGCTCTTTCTTTATCATTAAAATTACTCATTTCTCCCCTACTTAACAAAATTATTATATATATATGAAATTCTATACTTATCAAATTTATTAATTAAATTTTTGATAATTAACGATATCATATTATTTAATTAAATTCACTTCATATAGTCGTAAAATATTATTAATTTAGCCATGTTATATTATTAAATATTATAAATTTAATGGACATATTTGATAACTATAGTATTGCTATATAAAATATAATTTTTTTTGAACGTTTTCCTTTAAATATGTCTTCCTCCATATTCTTATTTTTTTTTCGCTAAAAAAAAAATCTAGCTGTAACAGGATCATAGGCTCGGATGGTAAGAGCTACACTCTCAAATGCTATCGTAATAATCTCATTTGCTACATTTTTGGTTTTTACTTTGAATTTTTTTCATGATTATGTTTGCTTCTTCAACTAAAAGGCCTTTTTTTTTTTTTGGAAAAACATTTTTAATGAAAATAATTTGTAGGAATAAAATAAAGAAATATGCAATAGAATAAGAGATTAGTTTTTACTCTTTTTATTTATTAATAAGCAATAAACTTGGCAACTTATCCCATTACTTTGACTTTCTACCAATTTTAATTCCCAAAAATAAACAACAAAACCAAAACAAACATTGTTATTCCAAAGTTGCAAATATGGACTCATATTGATTTTACCACAAAATAATAATATTTTGTTTCCATTAATCAACGAAAAGAATATGAGAAACAATGTAGAATTAGAGCAATCGTTCGAACAAAAGAAAAAAAGAGAAAGAAGGTAGAAGTAGATAGTAGTGGTTTGGAAGAAAATTTTGTTGAGCACAAACTCTTAAGTTTGATAAAAATCGTAGTGTACAATTTGTATGAACCTGTTTTTGTGCTTTTTATGTTTGTATAATACAAGGGTGGGGCTAAAACCAAAAGCTTTCACATATTTTGGCTTCCAATAACTCTGCCCACAGATCAAACAAATCCTATCTTTAATCCTCTGCACTGGATCACTTATCTGCAAAAGGAAGCAAAATAATTTCTTTCTATAAGCTTTTATATCTCCATGGAGTTTGGCTAACCCTGGAAATGGAAGGTTGCCATACCTCTTTCAAATCTTGATTTGCGACGTATATAACTTTCATTTCTAAGCAAGACATCGTCCATTCTTTGTGGTTGTGACAACATGGGTCCCGAGAATTCGATATGCTCTTGATCCTTGAAATCCTGAAGGAAAAGAGAAAAACAATAAGCAAACGAGTTTGAAGATACAAACATGTAGCAAAGTATTAGTATTATATATAACAGATAAAATGGGTTGTATCCTAACAAACCGAGTAGTTTCTGGAAGCACCCTTTTCGTCATTCTCAAAGACTGCCATGGACATTTCATGGGACAGGTACAACTCAGATGCATCAAAAGAATCTGAATGCAGCTGCAGCTTCCGCACTGGAGGCTTGACCGTTTCATTTGTGTTATGACCTCTAAAGTTGGTATCAACTCTGTTGAGAACATAGTCATTGCGCTGTTTAGTTATGTGATATACCGAGTTTGCAAAAGACGGATCTAATGAACTGAATTGGCTCTTTGAAGTGTCTGATACCGCAGATGTAACATCACCCTTTCGCCTTTTTGCCCATGCAAAGCCGCTTGATGCTGAGACTGGCACTGGCCCTGACAATGTACTGTCCCCTCCTTGTGTATCAGAAACCTGGAAAGCCTCTGAAACTGTATCAAATGGAAGTTTCAGTGACTCCCTATGTAGAGCACCTCCTCTTGCCTTGAGAGTTTGTGCAGTGGTATTGCCAATGTTTCTACGAACATAATGACTATTCTCTTGCGCATCCTGCACAGATGAGGATATAGTAGCAATCAGTAAAATTTGTTTCGCTTCTATTACTGGACTTGGAGAGAGAGAGAGACAGAGACAAAGACCTCTTTTGGTGGTAATTTATTGATACTGTTTGATTCTTGAAAGGTTTTACGGGTTCTCCTAGGCTTTCTTACTGTTCCAGCCTCTCTAAGTCTTGCACCAGGCTTTCTCCTGCAAGTTGTCACAGATGTTGAGGGTTAAGAAATCACTGACATAAAAAACTCCATAAACTAATGGAATGTTAAAGTAGGATGATTCTGATTTACACATCTCAAACAGGTTATGGGATATCACAAAGTACTAAAACCAGCAAATGAGCAACCTACAAAGAATCTGAAGATTCACCACGACCTCGTTTATATTAAACAGAGGTAAAAAGAATTCACCTTCTTGCATCCTCACGATTTTTAGCATCGAGCTCCTTGTTTGGTGGATACTTTGGAAGGGTTGCTGGATCACATGCATAAGGCTTCGTTCTGAAATACTGGAGTATAGAACAGATATCGAATTAGAAAAGGAAGCTAAATTTATAAAATTTCAATGGTTGCATGTGTCACAACACAATGACAACATATTGTGGGATTATTAAATTGAGAGTGTATGTATACTAAAGAACCTGAAAGATTTCAAAATCCAGAAGGGATAATTTCCAAAATTTTGTTGGTCTTAAACTTTCACTTGAAACTCCATAAAGGATTACCTGTGACATAAGGGCAGAGGAGGCAGTTCCACGCTTGTAAGGTTCTATTGAAAGAAAAGTTTCCATCAGGTCAACGGCAGATGTAGGGAAGTCTCTACACTTTTCCCTTAGAGAACTCTCATAAGAATTCTGGGGTTTAAACATAGTTGCGTGAGGAAGCTTAGATCTTTTCCAGTATTCATCAGGTGGAGAACCGCAAAGTTTAAAGATTTTGTGCAATTGTTCAACCTATAAATTTATAAAAACCGTAGTAACTTAAATTACTACATGCATAAAACTGCAAAGTATCCTAGCCAAAGACAATGTAAGAAGTAAAAGTAAGCTAATCAAGAAGTATAAAACATATGCATGATAAAAACTTGCAGTTGAAATATCATATTGTTGTTCACAGGAAATTATCAAATACATGGAAAACAATCTTGGAGCTAGAAGATATCCTTTCCCCCCAACCCACCCCAACTTCCCATATCTCACCTGTCACAAGCTATCAAGTAAGAGGATTCATGTTGAATTTAATAACACAAAAAATGTGCATTAATTATGTCAGTACCTCAGTTCTTCCTTTAAGAATGGGCTTCCCCATGAAGAGTTCTGCAAATACGCAGCCCACACTCCAGAGATCCACTGATACTCCATAGTTGGTAGACCCCATCAAAAGTTCAGGAGGACGATACCATAATGTCACAACACGGCTGGTTAATGGTTGCTTGTTACTTGTGCTAAGGACATTTGCCAATCCAAAATCTCCCAACTTCAGAATTCCCTCATTGTTTACCAAAATATTGGAAACTTTAATGTCTCTGTGCATAATACCTCGCAAGTGGCAGTGCTCGAGTGCAGACAATAGCTGCCTCATATAACACTTAACCTATGCAGGAGAAAAGCTTTAATAAGGTACAAAAAAGAAAATGTAACATAGTATTTGTATCTTATAATGAAAATCCCAGATAATCCAGAACTGCAAGCCTTGTAAAGTATAAAAGGATGCCACATGGTCTTCATATCATATTAGGAAAACAGCGGATGATGCAGAAACAAAAACAAGTCTTATTTTTTCCTGTATTCTGTTTTTCTTTCTGAGTGACAAATCTAAGTACAAACTAACCTGTGCATCACTGAATTTGATGCCAGGACAAGATACAAGACCAGCAAGATCATGTTCCATGTATTCAAATACAAGGTATATGCTAGTTGATGACCGAGACGTAATTACACCTTCCAGTTTCATGATGTTTGGATGGTCAAGCCTGCGGAGAATCATTATCTCTCGTGCCATAAACCTAATGCTCTCTGGCTGAAAATTGTCAAACCGCACCTTCTTTAGGGCAACTATCTTTCCAGTTTCAACTTCACGTGCCCGGAACACACTGCTGTATGTACCTTGCCCAATCTGCATTATTCAGAAAATGAACAAAAACAACTTCAATGAGAAATCATCAACTAAAAATACTCCTACAGCATTTTTCTACGAAGCCCATGCATGCAGAGGTAATTACCTGGGCAATCATGTTAAAAAGCCCATTTAAGAAGTGCCTATTGGTCATCCTCAAAAGTCAACTGTCTAAGATGTCAAAAACCAATGTTCACCCACACTTACAAGCCACACAAAGAAAAGGAAATATAAAAATTTGAAGTTGATCATGTTTTTAATATTAAAACTTCAAATTAACTTGCGGAATACTTTAATAAATGCCAACAAAATTAATTACTATTTCAACAGCATTAACCATTGGATTTAAAAGGCCAACTCGCACGGTAAATTTCCCTTCTACTTTCACATTCAAGCTGAATTAAGGAGATTATGCCAGACCTACAAGCTAACCGAATGAGACCAATAGATTGACGAAACTTAAAAAGTCGATAGTATTATATATATATATATATATATATATATATATATATATATATATATATATTCGGAATCCGAAGGATATACAAAAACCATAAATATAATATAAAGAGCAAAATCTAAAAATAAAATAAAAAATACAGAGGTTAAGTATACATTGAAAATGTAGCGGGTGGTGTACCTTCTCCAGTTTCTCAAAAGAATCAGCACTAAGAGGCAACCATCCATGAATGGCTTCCCCCGCAGCGGCGCTGAGCCAAGAGGGCCAGCCAGCAGAGGTTTGCTCGGCATCTACGAATCTATGAGAAAAACCCAACTTGAAGCTAAACGACCCTTTCACAGCACCCTCTTTCTTGCCCTTTTTCAACTCCCTGTTCCGATCCTCCGATATATCCTCCTCCTTCCTACTGCTCCCAGAACGCAACACACCAGATGGGTACCTCGAAAAAGCCAAGGAACCACCACCACCACCACCATTGTTGCTGTTCTCGGCTTTGCCTTTGGAAGCCGAGCGCTCTAAAGCAGGCGATTCTGCGGACTCTGCCTGCTTCGAGTTAATGCAACCCATTCACAACCAAATCCCGAAAGCATGGGGATCCAAAATTAATAGGATATCCGAAGACCGACCCAGATCGGGAAATGGGCCAACAGTGGGGAATTTCACCCCAGCATCAGCAGGAAGGGGATTGCATTGCCTCGGGAATTGGGAATTGGGGATAAACCCTCGAGTTTCAGGACGAAGAAGAAGAAGAAAAAAGTCATTTTTGGGTTTGGGTGGATTTAGGAGAGCAGAGAAATGCAGCAGCGAGATGTGCGGAAAGAATGGGAGGATGCGATGTGCGAGGATTTCAACGAGGTCGTGTCTTTGTGACAAACGGCCCGAAAGCAAAGGAAGAGAGACATTCGTGGGTCCGAAATGCTTCATCTTTTGATTTCTGGCTTTTATTTTTGGTTTTTATTTATTTTTCTTTCTCTTTCAAAAAGTTGGAAAAAGGTGAAATGTAACCGTTTGCGTTTTGGAGGATTTTCTATGTTTCTATTTTGTGCTGTTTAGTTGCTGCTTTTGTTGTTTTTTGGGTGGGTGAGCTTCGAGTTTTGAGAGTGAAGTAGTTGCAGACCAACTGCCCCAACTGTTTAACTGCTCTGTTTCTAATTCCCTGTTTGTTTGTATTCTACTGAGACCCAGCCTTAACCTTTCCATTTTCTTTACATATTTTCAGTCAAAAAAACAAATACATAATACAGACGTTTACAGGTTAAGAAGCGTTCGGGATTTAATCAAAAGTTTAGAGAGGAACACTGGACGCTAAACCCACAGCGTTTAGTCAAATGTTTCTCCCACTGCCTTTCCGTCGTTTTCTTTTCTTTTTAACCTTTTTTCGATTTTAAATATTTTTTTTTCTTCCTTATAAATTTATATACCTTCAATATCAGTTAATTTGATCCAAATAAAAGATTAATGATATGATTATTTTTTAGTTGGTGAAATTAGGTCATTTGTTCTATCTATGTTTTTTTGGTAAAAATTTGTTCTATCTATGTTCTTTAAGTCTTGGACTAGCCTCGTCCATGACTTAGGCTCTATGGTCTTACTAATTTTTTAAAGTTTATCATATAAAAAAATTTGCCTGTCTTTATCTAATTTATATTATATATAATAAAAATTATTTTTTATAATTATATTTTATATATTTAATTAAAAAGTTTATGTTTTTTTAATATATTCCGCTTTACTCTGCATTTATATTTAAATTATTGACAAGATAAAATTAAAATAGTAATGATTATATTTGTTAAGATTTTATTTTAAATTTAAAAATAAAAATATTAATTGNCAGTAATAAGAAAATCAAAGGAAATTTTGCAGTTTGCTGAAAATACATATTTAAACTCCATTAGCTATTCAATGAGATTAGAGGCTCTAATAGTACTACTGCAATATCAGCTATTAAGAAAGTTGTGCAATTTGAAAGTTGAGATCTGCCCCATAGCTGAATAGAAGCTTTGCTTTATTGAGATCAGTGAGAGGGTCTGAGAATTGCAACCCTGTCAAGCGTTCATTAGAGTCATGAGAAACAAGGAATAGGACTATTACATTACATATATCCATACTCTAAAATATTTTTTTTTTAAATCAAGTAAAATGGAGCACCGAAAAGAGAAGCAAATCTTACAAATACCTGCATAGAACGTACAGTTGAGCAGTACAATGCTGTCATATCCTTTAAACACACTTAAGTTTCTGCAGAAAAAATTCACTATCTTAGATTGAAACTGGTACAAAACCCCTGCATTTCTTTGGTAAAATTAAATGGCAGTAAATAATAGGGAGCTCAAAGCCCTGCATTTCTTTGGTAAGAATTCAAATGGCAAAAGAGCTTTGTAGCAATGTTAGCGGTATATAATTGTTACCGAAGACTGAAATGGTCAAAAAGAGCTTGTAAGTTGAGATCTACTCTTAAGGCGAAAATAAAAGCTTGGCATTATTGAAATCCAGAGGGGACTGAGAATTGTAATCCTGTCAAGATGCACTTCATTAATGCAATGAGAGGCAATGAAGATTTAGAAGTTTTTCCATATACTTCAGAGATTAAAAATAAAGATTTATGGACTTAGAAGAGAAGAATATGAAAAGATGAAAATGGTGCAGTTAACATTGAAGCAGATCTTACAAATAGCTCTACAGAAATTACAATTTGGCAATACATCATGTAAATTCCGTTAGAAAACAAGCCACTGTCTTAGAATGAAACTGGTACAAAACACATCTTTCAAACAATGTGTAATGCATGGGTTTTAAAAGTTACAAGAAATGAAAGTTTAACAGTTTCATGGGTAAGAATTGAATCTCAAAAGAACTTNTAGCTTCTTCTCACCCTGCATTTAGGATTTTTTATAGACCCCTATTCAGCTTCAGCTGACCTTTATTTAGGGTCTATAAAAGGGACCTAAATAAAACTTGCTTTCCTCTCGTTTTTCTCCCTAAGAACCCTCATTCCCCCGTTTGGAGCCACCTTCTTCGCTGCTTGCTCTACCGTTTTTTACGGGGACGGCCCTCCGAAACCGCCCGAGCTACCACAGCAGTATCGGTAGCAACTCCGACTTACTGGATAAATGTCCGCCTTTTTGTACTGATGAAAGTCGAGGAAGTTAACCGTTTTAGGCGATACTACACATCCTTTCCCGAACCAAAGTCTTTCTTAGTAGTTCTACCCCCTTCAGAATACCCATTTAACGGACCTTCTTCTTCGTTATTTCACGTCCGTCATATAAGCTACTGCACAAGGGTAGGGTTTGCTTAAGAGAGTGGTGATGGGCTTCCTCCGCAAAAGAAGCCCGACAACTCTTCTTACCCACGAAACGTGTTTGACGCATAAATATAATGGATCCCTAGACATGTTCTATTGTTCTATTCCTCAGGAAAGAAGCCCCTGAAACTTCTTTCCCCCCAGGAAGGCCTCTTAACTTTAACTTTAATAGTTGCTTTCCCCTTCCTGGTATAAGCGTGTCGGAGTTGGGGGACTTGATCCCTTACTTCCAGTTAGTTTAAAGTTAGAGCACTGCTTCCTTTTGTCGGGATGGGATGAACACCGGGCGACTAACTTCCGGCATTTCCTCTCGAGTCTTCGAACAGCATATGTCGTAATCCAAAGTCAAAATAGGTTTCGGAAACTTACTAATACTCAAGCAATGATCGACATCAGTGATTTCGAACATCACTCTACGAAGTAACCTCGAACCCAATAGATGCTTTTCTAAAGAGGAAGTATCCCTTTGAGTTTTGAGTTTCTAGAATCGATAAAACTGTAACTAAAAGATACAAACCTTATTTATTCCCTTTTATACTTTGTATGCACGAGATAGTTTACTGTGATTTAAGGTGATTTGACGCCTGAGTTCCCGACCCGCCATTCCTGACTTCAAGGAAGGAATGGAGTAGAGGGTCGTACCTATACTATGTCCCCCCGAGGGGGATTTAGGGGGGTAACGTTCTACTTATACTCTCTCCCCGAGGGAGAGTTGGAGAGGGGAAACGTTCCTTAGATGAGCTAAGAGCTAAGAGCTAAGAGTTATGAGTTCGAGCTAGTATGAGCTNTTAACTAATATTAATTTTAACAATTTACATTCCATTGAAGATGTTTTTATTTTAACAGAGGATGATGGGTTTTGGGTATGGATTGGTATTGGTCATGAAGAAGAGAGGAGGACGATAAGAAACATGATGATGCCTTCTTCCATGTTCCATGCTAGACATACCATGATCTGTTCCACATCTTTTTTATTTGTTTGTTTGATTATATTTGTTGAATTTTATTATCAATTTCTGTTGGATTTTTTAGTTATGATTTCAGTTTGTGTTGAGTTTTATGAATTGATGGTTGTAGTGGGTTATTAATCAGGAATTACTAGAATGACACCAACTTGATGGTTCTATCCTTATGTACAAATTAAATCAATACCAAAATAATAAATAAATTGTAATGGAATTTGAAAAAATAGAAAGAAAAAAAAATTAGAGTAAATGACATGTCACGTACTTGAACTTTGTCACTAGTTACAAGTAGGTACCTGATTTTTTTTTGGCAAGTTCGTATCCGAACTTGATTTTTGCTGCAGCATTCATACCTGGAGGCAGTTCCATTTAAATTCGTCTGTCAACCCGCACGTGCTGTTCACGTGGTCTTTAGCTTAAGGGTAGACATGGTCTTTCTCCCCTATGATTTTCCCCTATTTGTATCATACCTGATTTTAAACACATTTTGAGAGCCTTAGATGACCTAGGGCAAAATACCGTAACCAACACATTGATTTAGTCGCAGGCGCAGAAATTGATTGAGGGATTCATTTGCGATTTCGAAGGCTGACATGAAGAGGAGAAATCGAAGGCTCAGATGAAATGGGGAAGAATGGCCTGCAATTCTGAATACGGCGCTGGTTTAAGTCGTAAGTCCCCTGTGACTATTTATATTTGGAATTAGTTTGTCGTTTCATACAGTAAACATGTGAGGATTGTCTTATTCACATGTGTTTGCATTTTTTAGAGTTTTTCAATTTGGTTGGATGTGTTGAATATTATATGTGATTGGGTCAACGAATATGCTTTTATGCCTGCCTTTATAAGAGCAAAATGATCTATAAGTAGTGATTATGTCTTTTGCAAATGGGTTCGGAGTGGGGTAAGATTTGAAAGTTGGTTTGAAGTGGGGTAGAGGTTTGAAAGTTATGGTTTACTGAATATTGGTTGGTGTGGTTTATTTTGGTTGGTACAGTGTGATCCACTTCTAAATATTGAAGTAATAGGTTTAGAGAAATTTTGGTCCATTGATTGAATATAAAATTCAGTTATAGGTATGTTAAGTTTTAAATGCTTAGGGAAATTAAAACATTTTTATGTCTTTGACTAAACTTGTAAATGGGTTTGAATTGGGGTAGGGTTCGAAAGTATTTAGAGTAAATACACTTTTACTCAAGTATTTAGGGTTTGAAAGTATTTTGAATTTACTTCTGCAAAGGGCTTTCAATTGGGGTAGGGTTTGAAGTGTGGTCCACTTCTGCAAAGGGGTTTGGAGTGGGGTAGGGTTTGAATTGTATTTTTTATACTTATGCAAACGGATTTGAAAATGAGTTTTGTGTTTGACTGAACTTGTAAATGCTTTCATTGTCTGATTAGGGGAATGCTTTCATTGTAAATGCTTTGGATGTCTGTGATTTTTTTACATGTTGCATATATTGTATATGAGTGTTTAGATTCAGGTATGTGTTTTATAGAATGAAATTATTACTGTTCATGTATATTAATTAGATATTTTTTTTTTTAAATTTCAATTAGGTAATTACACCCAATATGAACCTCATCCTAGTCCAANACGGATTTGAAAGTGAGTTTTGTGTTTGACTGAACTTGTAAATGCTTTCATTGTCTGATTAGGGGAATGCTTTCATTGTAAATGCTTTGGATGTTTGTGATTTTTTTACATGTTGCATATATTGTATATGAGTGTTTAGATTCAGGTTTGTGTTTTATAGAATGAAATTATTACTGTTCATATTATTAATTAGATATTTTTTTTTTTAAATTTCAATTAGGTAATTACACCCAATATGAACCTCATCCTAGTCCAAGTGAAACACAGGTCCCTTTTGGTATAGATGAGTATGACTGGGACAATGTTTTTAGTACTAATTTAGATGATTGTGTAAATGTTTTGGATGAAAATGATGTTGTTCATGTAGAGAGTGAAAATGAGAGTGAAGAAAATGTTAGGGATGATAGAAATGATGATGAAAGTGAGCAGGACTTTGACTTTCATCAGTCAGAGTATGAACAGGAGAATGATGATGTTGAATTTGATCTAAATGTTGATCCGGATGTGGAATGGAATGGGATTAACATTGAACCACCTGTTATGGATGATGGTGTAGATGATATTGATGAAGCTGAGTTAGATAAGTTTGACCTAGGGCATTCATCAAACAGTGATGAAGATGGAGAGATGATAATGCATAGAAATTACCTTGAGTTCAACCTTGATACCGATATGGCAGACCCTACATTCAAGTTGGGTATGATTTTTGCTTGTGTGGAAGATGTAAGAAAAGCTGTAAATGAGTATGAGATCAAGCAACAAACATTCCTGCAATTCATTAGCAATGATAGGAGGAGAGTTAGAGTAAGATGCAAAGGAAAAATGTGATGGGGGAGAGGACTGTGAGTGGTTGTTTTATGCTTTTATTGAACGAGATGGCAAAACATATAAGGTAAAGACCTTTGTTGACAAACACACTTGTTATGGCAAGTTGTTTGATAATCCCAAAGTGAATTCTAGGTGGTTGGCTACTAAATACATAGATCGTTTTAGGGCAAATCCTAAGTGGTCTTATTCTGCATTCTTTGAAACTGTGAAAGCTGAAAATTTGACAGAGGTTAGTAAGGCATGGTTCTATAGAGCTAGGAAGAGAGAAATGAACATAATACAAGGTTCCATACCCTTGCAATATGAGCAATTATGGTAATATTGTGAGGAGCTCAGAAGGAGTAACATTGGGAGTAGTGTATGGGTGAAGAGTAGCTTGGAAGGAACAAGTAGTAGGTTTAAGAGAGTGTATATTTGCCTAGTAGCTTGCAAGCAGAGGTTTATTGAAGGCTGCAGGCCAGTGATTGGCCTTGATAGCTGCCACATAAAAGGCCATCATCAAGGCCAATTGCTCACTGCCGTAGGGATAGATGCTGATAATGCAATCTATCCGATTTCCTATGCTTTGACAGAAGCTGAGAATATGGATGCATAGAGTTGGTTTTTGGGATTTCTCATCGATGACTTAGGGATTGAAAATGACAATAGTTGGACATTTATGTTAGATAAGCAAAAAGGCTTATTGAATGCTTTGGATGAGCTAGTGCCTAATGCAGAGCATAGGCATTGTGTCTATCACTTGTATAAGAACTTCATCACACAGTTTAAAGGGGTGGCAATCAAGCAAAGGTTGTGGGCTGCTGCCATAGCTGGAATAGTGGCAAGGTTCCAAGCTGAGATGACCGGAATGAAGGAAATGCCCCTCAAGGCCTTTGAGTGGCTTAATGAGAAGTCTCCAACTCATTGGAGCATGTCTGACTTTAGTACGAGGCCTAAGTGTGAAATTTTGTTTAACAACGTTTGTGAGTCATTCAATGGAGCATTGGTACCGATTAGGAACAAGGCAATCATCACTCTATTAGAAGGAATAAAAATGTACTTGATGAAAATGATGGTAACAAGGAGAGAGTCAGTGCCAAGTTGGAATGGTTTTATTGGCCCAAAAGTGAGTAGAATTGTGAACAAGAACAAGTTTGAGTCAAGATTGTGCATTTGTGATTGGGAAGGAGATTTGTTGTTTCAAGTAAGGGTTGAAAATGGAGCACAATATGTAGTGAACTTAAGGAATGCTACATGTTCATGTAGAGGCTGAGATTTAACAGGCATACCCTGTTCACATACAATGTCTGCAATATTGTCACGACATATAGATCAGGTAGGGTTTGTACATGAGTACTATAAAATGGAAGCTTTTATAAAGGCATACAGTCCCATCGTGCACCTGATGAATGGGCCAGATTTGTGGTCACGGTCTGCTATTACACCTTTGCAGCCTCCTCGCTACCATAGGCATCTTGGAAGACTGAAGAAGGCTCGAAGGAAAGATGTCGAACCAAATGAGAATGGAACAAAAATTAACAGGACATGAGTAAGGATGACTTGTAGCAGATGTGGAGAAATTGACCACACTGCAAGGGCTTGCAGGGCATACACAAGGCAACAAAGTGAACATGTAAATAAAATTGTTAATACAAGTGTTATGCGTTTGAGTTAATAAAATTGTTAATACAAGTGTTGTGTGTGATGAAATTAATACAATTGTTAATAAAATTGGCATTTTGCTTGTAGGAGATTGATGCTTCACAGAGTACCCCAGCAGCAACAATGCAAGTTTCATCAAGTGCACCACCAACATCACAGCAACCAGAAGTACTGTATTTATGTGTATTGTCTTGTGGCATTGAATGGTGGAAGTATTTTGACTATGCTTATCTAACATATTTGTTTTTAATGTCAGAATGTGTGGAACGTAACTCCCAAGAAGAGAAGAACAAAGAAGTTGAGAGTATCAAGGAGAATAACACCAAACCTACCCTAAATATTGAAGACAAGGCAATAGTTGCAAAGAGTGGATATTTTGTTAGGAATGTTAATGTTTAGTTGTTCCTTTTGAAATATTTTGTAATTAATAACACCAAACCCACCCAAATTAGATAGCAAGTTGGGTATGTTTTGACACAGGGTTATATGTACACTCAGTGAACAAGTTTAGTACCTTAACAATTGGATATATTCACTTTACCTCGAATGTAAGTTTTCTTTTGAAACTGCCCTGTATTGGTGGAATATTTACTTTAATGCTTCATTTTATGTTTATTATTGTTAAGTCTACATGTTTTGTGGTTTGAAAGTAGTATCTAATCTGTGTAAAGTTATAATGTAATTGAAAGAACGAGAACTTAGTTAAAATAGTCATAAGTAGTATCTAGCCTTTTGAATCAACCGATCAAAAGATTATAAGCTTCCAAAGCATGATGAAACTCATCACAAGCACATCTGTGAGAATGTAGCTTCTTTTTTTTGGGGACCAAAAACAGAGTTAAACTCTCTTATAACTAGCCACAACATACTCAAAGGAAGCAAAATGAACCATATAATCCTAAAAAAGACGCCTCATGTTAGGAAGAACGCTAACATAGAATAAAGTAAACATAATATAAGCATAGTTTCTTGAGCCTCTTGGCTCCCTTCTAGATTTAAAAAAGAAAAGAAGAAGAAGACTTCTCTGATCCATAAATTGTCACCTAACTGCAAACTATAATTAGCCCCTCTTAACAACCACATATCAAATAACAATAGTAACTTTATTGATCATTCAAGTTTCTACACTTTATCCAAATAAAAACATACTAATCTATCCACACTTACAATCAACATTCCCAAAAACATAATGATACCATGAAATTAACATAACAATTATAAAAAAAAAAACTAGCACGCCTAATATTCATATAAGATCACGATTTTCCTTTTCCCTTTTTGACAAACTTCATAATAATCCTGATATTATTTGTCTTGATCGATCACACATTGGTGGATCACGCAAGACAAAGAACCCACAACCTCAATTGTCTCTGGCCTGCAATAGTTTAAACACAAACTAATTCAAATTTGAAAGACATGCATACAATTAAGGCCTAAACCCATTACAAGTTAATGATACAATTTTAAATTTTTTTATACACATAGATGAGGTCATTTCCAAACAGATTCAAAACCCATAAAATTTCGAGCTAAATCATGCATTTACAACTCAGTTATTAGCAAAACTCAGACCAATTGTTTTCTTCCTCTATTTGCAAACCAAAACACCATTTACTTATGAACTATCCTCCATACAAATCCGGCTAACAACACCTAAAATAGCAAAACCCAACAAAGAAATTTAAATGTACAATTTCATTTTCAATTTCACAAGCAACCACAGAAACAAAGAACATAGAGTGGAAGCTCTAAAAATTTCATCAAATATGTCTAAAACTGATAACAATGCTAAAATCTAGAACCCATCTACACAGAAAATCAAACACTTACAGCTAAAATCTAGAACAAAA
The DNA here is from genome assembly GCA_003254975.1 of Ochetophila trinervis. NCBI lineage: Eukaryota > Viridiplantae > Streptophyta > Magnoliopsida > Rosales > Rhamnaceae > Ochetophila > Ochetophila trinervis. The sequence goes on from QANX01003580.1 coordinate 50,946, forward strand.
AGGGTTAGAAAATCACACTTACAGTATACTTGTTGCACCCATTAAACCTCATTCCTGGGTTGTTCTCCGTCCATGAGGTTTTTTGAATGCTTGGGCTCCCACAGTAGCATAATATAGGCTCTAACATCTGACTTCCACCATTAATGGCGTCCATTAAGAGCTCCAATCGTGATTTTCAGAGTGTATTTTTAGAATTGTTATGCAAAGGTTACTGACCACGATTTTTTGCAAAAACCCAATATCTTGTAGTTCATCTATGCAAATCGTGTGATATTTGCACTAAAGGAAGAAGACGAGCAAAAAAAGACCATGTATACCCTTAAGCTAAAGACCACGTAAACAACACGTGCGAGGTGACAGACGAATTTAAACAGAATAGCCTTCAGGTATGAACGCTGCTGCAAAAATCAAGTTTGGATACGAACTTGCCAAAAAAAAAACCAGGTATCTACTTGTAACTAGAGACAAAGTTCAGGTAGCTGGCATGTCATTTACTCAAAAAATTAATTGAAAGTTTACCTGTAAAAAAATGAGAGGAAAGAAATTGAGAGGAAAGAGAGAAAAAAAAATTATGAGAGAGAGTGAGAGATCAAAAAAATGTGGATAAGAGAGAAAAAGAGGAAGAAATTAAAGAGATAGAGAGAAAAAGAATTTAGCATTAAATGACCATTTTTCTTTTATAGCGTTAAAGTGAATAGAATTTTATTAATGACATTGATATTTTTAAAAATTTTTAAAACTTGAAAGTTGTATTTAAAATTATACTAAAGCACAGAAGGTGCAATAAAATTATCCTATGAGAACATTCAAAGAGAATATGTAAATTTTATTTCAAATTTAAGTCGTGCAATTGCAGTTTCTCAAGCACTCTTTCTCACATGCTTTCAAGCTCAAACTGCTACTAATCACTTCAACATTTGATGTATCAGGAACCTTAACATTTGTCACCTTAACACACCTTTCACCTTCTTTGCAAACAAACCTCTCGGGCTTCCTTACACATCCATGGTTTGTATCTCTCATGTACCATTCAATAGGAGACTTGGGTTTGAACCCCAGCAAACAAGTGCACTCAAACTCTTCCGCATTGCCAGTATCACAAAGACCAAATGCACCGCAATGACCAATTGGTCACAACGGGTAGTTGGTGCCGACCACATTCTATTCCATTCTCGCTCGGCTTGATGGTACGAAATAAAGTGTTGAACAATTCCAGACTCATGTACCACAATTCTTGACAAAGTTGAGGAATTAAACAAACCCCACGTGATACTGATTTCGTTGCTGTCATTCACAAAACTCACAATGAAAAGGAATTTACCTATCATGGCGGGTATACCATTCAACCTGATGCCATTCCAATGTCTAGCTCGCCACCATGGAGTCTAACCTTTATACATGATTTGCTGAGAAGACCCACTTGGGTCAATCCTGTATGTGTAATTCCTTAATCCGGGATCATCTTCGGATTTCCAAGATATTAGGAACCTGTACGCTCAAGTTCTTTGATCTATCCCAAGTTTCATGTTTGGAAGCATTGCATCTGTTGGGTGGTCAAAACTCTACCATATGAAATGTTTTTTGATGCTATGGAGCAAAACAAGGTTGCATGAATCCAATAGTTGAGTTGCACAGTCACTTGATGGTGAACATGTTGAAGAAGCATTTGAGGACCATACAACCTCAATTGCTTGATTGATCCTGTTTTCTGGTAGAGTACGAGGTTTCCATTTGTAGTATCAATGGAGAGGAAACTAGAGGAATCATTTATAGGTTTATCTTTGTTAGCGACCCAGACAACAGTTTGTTTGAAACTTTGTGATACCAAATTCCAACATAACGGTAATTTGATTTGCTTGGACTGAAGAATCCAAGTGCAAAAGTTTCTTTGCTGGAGATTAATACATTGCTGTCTATGTCTCTGATTGAATTGGTACTTTTTGTAGATAGTGCGTCTAGGTAAGTGTAAAGTCTGAAAATGAGGAACTGAAGTAGGGCATAGTGAATCTTACCCTGTGCAAAATTATTCATAATATATGACCGAAATGGGTTCGAGCTTTTTGTTGAAAATATTTGCATTTGAGAGATGTACTTCATTATTATATTAGGCTTAATTAAGGAAGATGTAGATGTAACCGTTAGAAAGCTTGGTTGTGTTTACAAGTAGAGAAAAGAGAAGAAAAACTGATAATTTTAGCTCAATATCCAGAAGAAAACATAGTGAAAAATGAGGGAGAGCAAAGAACAACTCCCTACTGATTTCATTGATTTTCTGCCATATATATTACAAAAATCATAAACGGTACAAAGACATGCTTTTTACCTAAACTTGAAGCGGCATGTGATGCATTAAATGCATCTATTTTTTACAGCAAAGAATAACTTCTTACTGGTTTAAATGCATTTTAGTACCTTCTAAAATTACATTTGTTAACATATGAGTCTCTACAATCAATTTGTACAATTGATACCCTCTAATTTTAAAAAAATTACACATTTGTTCAATTCAGTTAAAATTATCAGATTCTATCAATTTTAAAGTAACATGCTTTGCACATTATCTTCAAAATTAATTTACTCATTTTATTACCGAAAATAAAAAAAAAATATGCCCTCAAATCTATCGTGTTCTTCTATTTCTTAGTGAAGAGAAATTTGATTAGGGCTTCAAGCAATTCCAAGAAGAAGAAGAAGAAGGTGGAAATGACGAGGAGGCTGTTTTAGGAATCCATCAAAGCTCACCTGATAATGATTCTGCACTCACTTCTACTTCTTCTTATTCCTTCCCCGACAAAGCCCACTTTTTTTTTTGATGAATCTGCTTTTGAATTTTACAAATCTGTTTTTCTACTTTTTTTTTTTTATTCTTTTTTCTTTTTTGGGTTGGATTTGATACTTCTTAAATAATAAAAAAGAAATCGGTAGTTGGTTTTGAATTCTATTTTTCTACTTTTTTTTTTCTTTTTGGGTTGGATAATATATAACATACATCATCCAAGAAAAATCGGTACATGTATATAAGAAATTCCAATTATAATTGTTTGTTTGTTATATATAAGTCTTGCTCTCCTCCTTCTTTTTCTTCTTTCTCCTTCCTTTGCCCTCCCTGCAGCTCCAGCTCTCACACTCACAGTTTTCGCTTCCTTTGTCATGTTGAATAGTCTTTCTAAGATTCTGACTATATTTTTATAGTCTTTCTAATATATTTTTATATTAGCATGCTAAATTATGCTTAAGCTAACACATGGATAACTGGATGAAGTTGGGGGTACTTGGTGTTTGAGTGGCTTTGCCCTCCCTGCAGCTCTAGCTCTCATAGTTTCCTCTTCTTTGGCAATGTCAGACATTTAGAGTTTTTTGCATTGTTTTTTATGGTTGACTCAAACTTTATTTTTTTGGTCATTGTCAATGGTGATTAATTTTTTATTTTTATTTTTTTGGCTGAGAGTCCCCTTTTCTCATTATTATTATTATTATTATTATTATTATTATTATTATTATTATTTTGTTTTGAGTTAGTTATTTTTTGTTGTTTTGTATGTAAAAGTATTATTGTGCACAATTAATGGTAATTGATTGGCTGAAATTGATATGGGATGAGGATGAATAGACTTTCGAAAGGATGATGGTTCTGGGTGGGATTCTAGTCTCATTAGAGAGATATGTGATGAGGATTCAGCTGAGGCTATCCTCAATTTGCCCCGGCCAAATGCGTTTCATGAAGACATATTGTATTGGTGTGGAAACATTTCTAGTCAGTTCTCTGTGAGAAATTGCTATGCTGTGAATTGTCATGCAGGTGGAACGGATTCGAACTTGTGGAGTGCTATCTAGAAGTCTTCGTTGATTGAAAGGAAGAAGATGTTTATGTGGCGGGTTTTGGCTAATGCTTTGCCAACTAAAGAGAAATTATGCCAAAGGATTGCAGGTATTGATGACCTGTGCGTGGTTTGTGGGGAGTGCTCGAGAACACTTTTCATTTGTTCAAATCTTGCG
>QANX01003580.1:54949-98659 GCA_003254975.1 Ochetophila trinervis
GGGGGGGGAGAGAGAGAACAGATGAATGGTTGGTGTCCAATGTGATAAAACTCATTGAATTCTACTTCAATCCTCCTTCGGAGGTTTGCATAGGAGAGATGGATAAGGCAAATTTCCTCTCATTCATGGTTACCTTGTTTGTTTATTTTTGGAAATTTCAGAATGATGGTGTGTTTGAGGAAAAATTGACAATGATGGATATTCATCGCTGGATGGAGATCTCGGTTCAAGAAGATGCAGATGCCCTCCATTACCTCTCAACTTTCTCGGATGATGGTGTGTTTGAGGAAAAATTGACAATGATGGATATTCATCGCTGGATGGAGATCTCGGTTCAAGAAGATGCAGATGCCCTCCATTACCTCTCAACTTTCTCGGATCTGAAGACTAAGGAAGCGTGGACGCCCCCAAGGCAGGGATGGTGGAAGGCAAATTGTGATGCAACTTGGATGAATGGGATTGCAGCCATGGCCATGGTGGTGAGAGATGATGATGGCCTTTTGGTTATGGCTTGCTCTAAGATCTGTCCTTTGTCTTCAGCCTTTGAAGCAGAGATGAAAACCATTGAATGGGCTCTTGCCTTGGCTGCAAGCAAGCCCTGGAATAAACTCAGTTTCTCATCAGATGCTTTGGTTGTTGTCAATGAAATTTTGTCTTCAAGAGACCCTTCAGGATGGAACACTAGGGAATCAATTTTATGCACAAGATCCATTTTGAAGTCTAAAGGTTGGGAGCTTGCTTGGAATGCAAAAACTTCAAACCCGTTTGCTGACTTACTGGCTAAAAGGACTCTTGCAAGCAATTGTAATTTTTTATTTTCTTCCTTTAACCTTGGTAGTCTTCCCAAGGATCTTGGTGTTGTTTACACTTTAGATCTTATGGGAAGAACCCTTGTGTAATCCTCTTTTAGTTGGGGCTTTTTGTGCTAATATCAATTTCTTTTACCAAAAAAAAAAAAAGAAAGACAGGCTGACATTGAATTCTTTGGTATTGTGTTTTATTGGAGATGTGAAATTTTGATATTATATTAGAAATAACTTTCTTGGATGTAGAATTTTGATGTTATATTGGAGATGTACTTTATATTATATTGCTACAGTAAATTATATTGTTGTTCTGGTTTATATTTTGTTTTTCCTTTTTTTGGTAATGGAGTTGCATAGCAAGAAACATGCTCCACTTATTTTTTTTCCAGTTTATTTCCTTAATTTCATTGTCATTCATATATTTATATGCTTCTTAATAAATTTTCTTTTTCTTCTTCAAAATTTCTCCAATTGTTGTGTAAAACAGTTGTTTACGCTAGATTGTACAGCTGAAGTAAATATTCCAGTGGCCTTAAGAACTTGAAGTAAATATTCTAGCTACTGTTCATTAGTTAATTAGCAGTATTATACTATATATTCAAAAAAATAAGCAGTAATATATATATCCAATTGAAAAAGATAAATAATATTTAGCATGAATTTGTGTATCTATGCTTTTGTATTAATGGGGACGAGTATAAAAACTTTGGAGTTCAACTTTGGTGCCTTGTTGTCGTTGTCACGGGTGCTTTCAAATATACGATGTGCATGTTTCTTTAGATGGGATAGCTTTGTAGTTTGTTCCCTCTCTATACGGGAGAATATAATATTCATCTCCTACTCATTGGTGACAAAACAATTTTATAATGTATTACACATGACAAAACTGAATTAACATATTGGTCATAAGCAGAGCATGTATAAGACCTTTGATTTACCAACAAAAATTTAAAATAAAAAAGTAAAGGTTAATTTCTTTATATTTTGTTTTCTTTTTCTTTCTTTTAATTTTGTTTTTTTTGCTAGAGGTTAATAATCTCTTCTTTTTCTTTCCTTTTCTTTTTTTGTTGTTGCTTACACCTTACCGGATGAGTGCATATATATATATATATATATATTAATCTTTGCTTTCTATTATGTTATTTGATTGTCTTGCAACCAACTAAATGTGTGTATATATATTATTAATGCAAGAATAATTGGTATATTATAAAACAATTTGCCCATATAATTGGTAATTTGTATACAACGTTTAATATATAACATGAGTTTATTACTAACTATACTTATTTATTTGACTTGCAAACATCTATATCTAAACCCTTCTAAAAAATTTAAAATAGTGGATTTTTTTTTGGCAGTAACATTTCGCTTTTTCCTATCTTTATGTGTTGTTATTATTAGGGATGGGCATTTTTTTAAAAAAACCGACCAAACTGGTCCAACCGAACCGTACCTTGCGGTTTGGTCCAGTTTCAGGTTAAATCGGTTGGCCGGTCTGTTTTCATTATAAGGAAAATTTCTAGTCTGGTTTGGCGGTGCTATTTACCTGTTGAACCGACCGAACCGAACTGCATAACACCACCATCCTTAAGATAATTCTACATCACCCCTACAATAAATCACAGCCTTCCATTTTAATTTTTCCACACTTACCTTTAGTATATGTCTATCTGATATCACCAAGAAGTGATCTCGGTCGTCCATCACGATCAAAAAAATCCCTAACCTGAAAAAACTCTAACCTAAACTAAATGTCTAAACTCTATATGGCAAACCCAAAATTTGGACCCTTCCCTTTGAGAGGCCGACTGACGAACGGTGACCTAGACTGAGTGTATTCGCTGCCAGTCGCCATCGCAGCAGCCTCTCCCACACCCACGAGCATGAGTCTACGCCAATCATCTTTTGCATAATATAAGGTGATCGTTTGTTCTAATCTAAACTCAATGTTAGCTTCTTGTTTCCCGTTTTTTGTTTACTTGAATTTGTCTTCACAACATCATCAATCTGTGTTGGATTTTTCATTTTCATCATCTTCTTCTTTTAACCGAGAGACAGAGGAGGGGGAGGGGTTTTTGTGAGTCTTCCTTTTCCTTGGGTTTTTGTGAACCGATTGGAAAGGGGTTTTTGTGAGTCTTCCATTGCAGATTAAGAACTTATTGAAAATAACTCTTTTATTTTCATGGGGGGTTGGAAAGGGGTTTAAGCACTTGGGTTTTTGAAGGTGAATTTTTTTTTTATGCTCACAGAAAGTCTTGGTCTTTTTGATTTCCTACTTGCTCTGTGGGAATTAAAACCCCTGTTTGCTATACTTTGATATTGTTTTGATATTGTTGAATCGATAATCATGTTTTGATATTGTTGAATCGAGAATGATTTTATGTTTCTCGGTAAACCGGTTATGTTTTGAATTTGATATTGTTGAATCGAGAATCATTTTATGCTGGTCTTTCATAGTTTATTTGTGTTGTTTTTGGATATGCATTGATTAAGTTTTGCTGGTATTTCACATAATCATTAAAACTACTGATTTGAAGCCTTGGGTTTGAACTTGAAGTTGAAGCTTGGAGTTGGAGCACTGTCTATTAGTATTACAATTGTTATTTGAAGGAGATTAGAGACTAGGTAAGTCAATTCTGATTTGGTGCTAATTGCTGGTCTTTAATATGTGATGTGGTGTTTAATTCAGTTTGTCTTGTCTTGCATTCTGATTTGTTGCTTTCAAATTTCAGCATATTAGAAGTGACTTGTTTTTGGTCTTTAATTGTTAAATACTAGAATTGTTGTTTGAAGGAGATTAGAGACCAGGTAAGTCAATTCTGATTTGGTGCTAATTGCTGGTCTTTAATATGTGATATGGTGTTTAATTCAGTTTGTCCTGTCTTGCATTCTGATTTGTTGCTTTCAAATTTCAGCATATTAAAAGTGACTTGTTTCCAGTCTTTAATTGTTAAATACTAGAATTGTTGTTTGAAGGAGATTAGAGACCAGGTAAGTCAATTCTGATTTGGTGCTAATTATTGGTCTTTAATATGTGATGTGGTGTTTAATTCAGTTTGTTCTGTCTTACATTCTGATTTGTTGCTTTCAAATTTCAGCATATTAGAAGTGACTTTTTTATGATCTTTAATTGTTAAATATTAGAATTGTTGTTTGAAGGAGATTAGAGACCAGGTACGTCAATTCTGATTTGGTGCTAATTGCTGGTCTTTAATATGTGATGTGGTGTTTAATTCAGTTTGTCCTGTCTTGCATATTAAGTAATGTGAATTTTGATTTAAGCATATGTTAATCTTTCAAGTTAATCATATTAAGTAATGTGAATTTTGATTTAGTTTAAGGGAGTTAATATGTGATTTTGTTTTTATTATTTTTATTTGGTTCAGCATATTAATTAATGTGAATTTTGAGTTTTTTATTATTTGGTTAGTAGTTTTTATTATTATTTTTAGTTACTTTTATTGAGAGTTAAGGTACTGTTTAGTTATTTTTATGGAATTTAGTAGTTTTTAGCTGATTTTAGTTATTTGTAGTTGTTGTCCAGTACTGTTTAATTTGATTAGTGTTGCTGTAAGACTATTAGTTGCTGTCCAGAATTATTTTTTGTTATTTCTCTGTGGTAATGTTTGGTATTTGTTTTAATTCAATTTTTTATTTAGGGTTCAGAAATATGGATTCAACTCCATTACCTGAACTAAATGATTTTACTCAAACTCAAAACTCTCCATCAATGCAATCACCTAATGAGCTCAATCCACTCCTTCCTCGACCCCTATTAGGCAAAAAGAAACCTACTAGGAAAGCATCTGATGTATGGGAACACTTTGATAGAATAAAGGGTTGTGATAGATCTGAATGGGTACATTGTGCTAAGGATTATGCAACCGACTCTAGAAAGAATGGAACTAGTACAATGAGGAATCATCTAATGAATCAGTGTCTGAGTTACCCTTATAGGACTGAGGATAAAAAGCAAAAAACCTTAACTTTTGAGAGAAAATCTGATAATAGTGGTATGAGCAGTCTTGTAGCTACATGATTCAATAAGGAAGCATGTAGGATGGCATATGCTAAGATAATAGTTTTGGATGAGCTACCATTCAGTTTTGTAGAGGGCCGTGGATTTAGGCACTTTTGTAGTGTTGTGTGTCCTAAGTTTGATCCTCCATCTAGAAGAACCATTGTAAGAGATATATATCAATTGTACTTGGATGAGAAATTGGCTCTAAAAATCTAGTTTTATTGGAAAACAACGAAGGGTTAGCCTCACAACTGATACATGGACTTCCATTCAAAATGTTAGTTATATGACATTGACTGCCCATTATATTGATGATGATTGGATGTTGCACAAAAGAATTTTGAACTTTTGTGTAGTTCCTAACCATAAATGGGAGACACTTGGGAAGGTAATTGAGATTTGTTTGCATGATTGGGGTCTTGAAAGAGTGTTTACAATAACACTTGATAATGCACGTGTAAATAATTCCGTTGTTACTTACTTTAAAAGGAAGATGATAAATTGGAAAAATTGTGTTTTGGATTCTTAATTTTTGCATGTTCGGTGTAGTGCACACATTGTTAATTTGATTGTCATTGAAGGTTTGAAAGAATTACATGACTCAATTGCTAGTATTCGTAATTTAGTGAGATATGTTAGGTCCTCTTCTAGGTTGCAAAAATTTAAAGAATGTATAGAGCAAGAGAAAATTGAAAGCAAGGCTTTAGTAGTTTTGGATGTTCCAACTAGGTGGAATTCCACCTACTTGATGTTGGAGTCGAGTTTGAAATTTCAAAAAGCTTTTGAGAGGTTGGAAGAGGAGGATGGTCATTTTACTAATCATTTTGGAGAGGATGATGGTGGTAAAGTCAAGGTTGGACCTCCTAAAGCTAGGCATTGGGATGATGCCAAAGCTTTTATTTATTTTCTCAAAGGTTTTTATGATGTGACTTTGAAATTTAGTGCTTCAATTCATGTCACTTCCAATATTTATTTTCATCAAGTTTCTACAATTCGAAGGCAATTAAATGACATCTCAATTAATGAGGATTCTCGTATGAGTAATATGGCCAAAAAAATGAGAGCAAAATATGATAAATATTGGTGTTCTATGGGAGATGTTAATAAATTACTTTTGATTGCAGCTGTTCTTGATCCAAGGTATAAGCTAAATTATGTTTCATTTAGTTATGGCATGTTGTATGAGAATGATGAAGTGAGATGAATTGACAAATGGTTTGAAGAACACTTTACTTCGTCTTTTTGATTGGTATAAGGACCAAAAAGTGATTTTCAGATGGTAGTGGACTTTCTCCTCAAGGTGCAAGTATTTCTAATTTAGAGCATAATACAACTAGCTTAGATACTAATTTAGAACAAACTAATTATGCTGATAAGGTTTGGATTGCTTATTTGAAAAAGAGAGAACAAAATAAGTGCAATGACTTGAAAAATGATGTTGATAGATATTTGGTGGATCCTCATGAATTTGGAACATTCAAGGATTTTGATATTTTGAATTGGTGGAGGGTAAATGGTCATAAATACCCTATTTTAGAAAAACTTGCAAATGATGTATATGCAATTCAAGTATTAGCTGTTGCTTCTGAAAATGCTTTTAGTACTGGAGAACGGATACTTGATCCTTTTAGGAGTTCTTTGACTGCTAAGATGGTAGAGGCTTTGATATGCAGTCAAAATTGGCTTAAGACTTCTCCTCATGTTGATAGATTCTTTTTAGAAGATGTGGAGTTCTATCATAAGTTGGACGAAGGTATGTAATAAGTATATTAAAGTTCTAATTAATATATTGTTAATTTGTTACTTAATTGTATTAATCTAATATATTGTTTGTTCCCATTTAAAGAGTTGTGCCAAACAATAAGAGCTGCCAAAGTAGATTCATAGATGCTTATATGGATTGAAGAGGTATTGTATATTGTTTTTAAAGTGTTTGATGATTTCATTTTTACTTACACTGTTAGTTGCTGACTTTTATTCTCTTCTTTTTGTAGGAGACTAAGTGATGATATGATAACTAGGAGGTGATGATATGGTATAACAATTTGCAGCCTAGAACAATTCTTTTATTACGTTTGTTGTTTCAATTTTGATTTATTTTTATTTTTTATCTATTTAATTTTTTTTTTTTATCTTTTTTGTAGTAGAGGTGTGCTTACTAGTATTGACTTATGCTAACTACTTTTGGTAATGAAAAATTGCAATTTTGAAGCAATTTTTTAATTGTTGATTATTTTAATTTTTTGATTTCACATTTTATTTATATTTTCTTATGATTCACTCAATTTGATTTTGATAATAATTTTTTCTTTCTTTTTGTAGGTGAACATTGCTGATTTGGTATTTAAAATTCAGCAACTTACATTATGTGTTATTTATTAATTTATTTTTGAAATTTGGTTTATTGGTTTGTAATTAATTTAGTTTACTTACTACCATTTAAAATTTCAGCAACTTACATTTTTTATATACATGTGTTATTTGTTTATTTATTTTGAAATTTGGTTTACTGGTTTGTAATTAATTTAGTTTACTTACTCGTATTTAAAATTTCAGCAACTTACATTTTTGCCAAACTAGGGGTAATTGTATGACTAGGATAATATAAATTAATATAAACATTCTCCAAATAGTCAAATACATTCAGTAGTAAGCCCTCGGGCCAAGCTCGAGACCTCCCTCAAATAACTGAGGCTAAAGAATTGAGACCTCCCTCAAAAAAAGATTAAAAAGGGCTCCAACCTTGGGCCAAGCTGTCCCTTGTGGTTTCTAATAAATAAATAATCTCGTCGGGGAGGTACCGGTGAGGGATCGAGCCTGAATCGGCGAGGCTACTGTGAGCGGCTGGGGGAGGGAGGAGATTCGCCGATTCAGGCTAGGCTCGGCTCCGCAAATCGGGCTGTGCGCTGCTGCGGGAGGTACCGGTGAGGGAGGGAGGAGAATCGGCGCGGCTGGGGAGGGAGGAGATTCCCCGGTGAGGTGAGGGAGGCGAGGCAATCGAGCTTTGGTGCGCAAATGGGGGAAGGAAATTTTGGGATTCCTCTGTTCCAGTAGTCACGGGGCTTTGGTGCGCACATGGAGGATTTTTGGACTTTTAAGTGATCACGTGCTGCACGTGGGAGTGTCGGGGGGTTTATAGCTTGGCTATATATATATGTAATTTTTTTTATGTCAGGAAAATATGTGTGATGAAATTATATTTCATATATATGCACTTTTGTTTCACTTTAATGTTAGTAGGCTTTTTGTGAATTTCATGGTGTGAAATAGTTGCACAAATAATTGAAAAGAAAAGTGTAGTAGGACTAAACTTATATCAATTATCTATTTACTTGAAAAACAATATTTAAAGAAACGATTAAAAAGAATTTGGTAAAGTACAGATTAATGAAAATACAAGTCGTACAAGCAAAACAAACATACACTTTTTTAAGATTGGATTCTCAGTAGGAGTGTCTCTCTGAAAGAGGGTAATGGGTGTGTGCTGGCTATTCAATGTACTTTTTTTTTTTTTGATAAGAGGCTATTCAATGTACTTGAATATTAAGAATAAGACAATTTAATACAGTCAAACAGGGTGAAAGTGCTTTAATTCGGTGTCCTATAGTCACCTTTCTCAGCTCCCTTCATCCAATAGAGGTCAGACATCACTATCACAGGAATCCTCCCAATTAAAATGTCCCTGTTTCGTCAGTGATAATCTCTTTGTTTCCATATTGTTCTTTTCCCGTTTTAAACTTGTCACTTCTTACAGGCTGTTTAATGCATACATGATGGATTCAAAAGTCAAAGATATTTTAAGCCTCTGGAATAACAAGAAATTTTTATAGATAATTAACCATACAAATTAGTTGTTACCAAAGAAACTACAAAGGAAAAGAATGTCCATCATAGAATGGATGCATATGTGCATTCACGGGTAGAGTTAAAAGCACAAAGTTGTAATAACTATAAGAATTTCAAACACAATCATCTGGACATATCCTAAACCACCCGCTAACAAGTGTCCAGCAGTTAAATCAAAAGCTAGTGCCAAACAGTAAACAATTAATAAACTAAAAGCCACTCAAACACCAGGGACCCCCAGCTTCATCCAGTTATCCATGTGTTAGCTTAAGCATAATTTAGCATGCTAATAATACTTGACAATAATGTAATGAACTTGATGTCACGTGAATATTACAGTCAGTTTCATCTCAATTATATTGCACATTGCATATGCCAAATCAAAATTCGGCTGAACAAATATAAAAATATCAAGTCAGAATCTTAGAAAGACTATTCAACCCAAAAAAGGAAAAAAAAAAAAAAAGAATTCAAAACAAATTCCAATTGCAATTGTTTGTTTGTTTGTTGAATAGTCTTTCTAAGATTACCGAACAATTGCAATTAGAATTTCTTATATACCTGTACCGATTTTTTTGGATGATTTATGTTACATATTATCCAACCCTAAAGCAGATTCATAAAAATAAAAATAAAAAAAGGTGATCTTTGTCGGGGAAGGAAGAAAAAGAAGAAGTAGAAGTGAGTGAAGAAGAATCATTACCAGGTGAGCTTTGATGGATAACGTTGGCTCTTGAAGCAGCCTCCTTGTCGTTTCCACCTCTTCTTCTTTTTTTGCTTCTTGGAATTGCTTGAAGCCCTAATCAAATTTTTCTTCACTAAGAAATAGAAGAGCATGACATATTTGGGGGTCTTTAGTGACACATATATATTCTTTTAATTTTCAGTAATAAAATAAATAAATTAATTTTGAAAATCATGTACTTTAAAATTGACAGAATATATTAATTTTAACTGAATTAGACAAATGTACAACTTTTTAAAATTAAATGGTATCAATTATATAACTCGATTATAGAGACCTCTATGCTAAAAAATATAATTTTAAAAAGTACTAAAATATGTTTAAATTTTATATTAAATTTAATTAAAAAAAGCCTAAAATGTAACCGTTAGAAAGCTTGGCTGTGTTCACAAGTAGAAAAAATAGAAGAAAAACTGATTACTTTTAGCTCAATATCCAGAAAAAAAACATGGTGAAAAATGAGGGAGAGCAAAGAACAACTCTGATTTCATTGATTTTCTGTCCTGTATATTACAAAAATCATAAATGGTACAAAGACATGCTTTTTACATTAAACTTGTAGTAGCATGTGATGCATTAAATGCGTCTATTTTTTATAGCAATATATCCCACAAATCAAAGCTTAAAGTACATGGTAAAATATTTGGTACTCACAGATTAGATAGCCATTACAAAAAAAACCAAAATACAACTCTTTTTTGGTGAATACAACTCAATCATAAACCAAGAATGATGTTGGTTTGGATTCTATGCAGCAGTTTCATTTAACTGATGTTGTTGTCTGTTTTCACCTCCAAACAGCAGCTTCATTCTTGCCAGTTTGCCTTTTTTCTTTCTCTCTAAAAATTATACTTTCTAACAGTAACAAAAGGTAATTAAACCGAACAAGTTGATTCATCAAGGACTTAAAAAGTCAGTATATGCAAACAAATAGATAAAGTAATTCCCCAACTAGATGGTCAACGTGTATTTGGCATTGTTGAATTATCATTTTTTCTAAAATTTAAATTTTTGGTAGAAATAGTAATTTAATTTTGTATCAGAGTCAAAAGATTTAGCAGCCACAGGTAAAGTGGTAATTTAATTTGGTATCAAAACCAAATTAAATCTAGCAGCTGCAATTCAAAACTCAACAACTTCACTAAAAAAACAAATATATATATATACCGATCCAAAATAAACTCAAATAGAAAGTCAAAAATGCATATGTAAAGTTTTAAACAGACTTATATATGAAGAGCAGTATTACAGATAATCATAAAAGAGATGATAACCATCTCTTATCAGCTTAAACTTAAAAAAAAATAAAATTTCAAGAGACATTTAGGGCAATGGTTCAACTAGATCCGTCAATATTTGCCTTAGGAGTCTTTTTATTGACAATTTCAAACGATTAGTGATGTCGATGAGCAGTCACTTTTGCAACCCCATAAATGAAGTCATGGCTTTGTTTTGGTTTATCTATATAATGGGTACGGTTTAAATTGATCAAAGCTATTGACTAATAAAGTAAAAAATATATACATTAAAAAAAAAAAAAAAAAAGCAAACAGAGGAGGGAAGTAGACAAAACCAACATTCAGAAACCGAAATTTTCTACAGCTTAATATATGGTCATGTCCCTAATGGCATTGACAATCTTTTTTTTGCTGTCTAGTTTATATCAATGCATTTTTTGTTGTCTAGCATTGTTTATAATATCGTACACGTACAAAGCGAAAATAGGGTCAGAACATCCCTTTTCTAAAGAAGCTGGTATGTATATATCAGCAGCCATTGTTCTAAGGTGTAAAAGGTTGTTCATTTAAAGGGTTGTTAATTATGATCTCGACAGATGTCCCTTTTGCTACTTCTTTGATCAGATAAATGGGAGAGATAAACTAATGTTACTGTATTAAGGTTTTGCGGTAGAAAAACAAAGTTTAAAGGGAGTTGAGGTCTCTCTCGGGTTTGAGATGCAAATGCAGATATTCTTGTAAGCTTTTATACCACTTTGTAATCCTTGTCTCTTGAATACTAGCTTTTATATACCACTTTGAAATAAATGTTATTTATTATAGCTGAACCACGTAAGTCTCTTGTGCATCTTCCCTGCATCTGTTTTTTCTTCTTCCTGTCTATATTTATTTAGAGTTTTGGTTGCTTGCATATTCAAGAACTTGCTGTGTGTTTTCATAAAAGAAAAAAAAAAAAAAGAACTTGGTGTGTGTGAGACTTCAGTTTGTTCAAGATCAGTTTTTAGTTTTAATTTAGCTCAACAGTCTATTTTAGCTTTATGCATCAAATTACATATACACCTAGCTAGAGTAACTGTTGCCAAAGCATAGCACATACTTCATTAACACGTTCCTTATTCCCCAAATGGACTGTTAGTCTTGAAGGGTTTTGTCCTAGAACCTTCCTCACTTTACTACTTATGAATTATGATCTCTCTTTTCTATATAGAATTCTCTCTCTCTTTTCTCAGACTCTTAAACAATGTAGTTGTGCAGCACCTAGCTCGTTACAGCCCATTTTATGGCCAAACATTGGAGTTGGGGATGCAATCTGCTTGGCATGGATGGTAAACCATGAAAGATAATTATATATTTTCAGTGAATTTGTCAGCGCACGTATACATTGTATCCCCACATATAATCAGAAAGTACCATATATTGTCATTGTATGAACCACCATGAACATTTATGTACGGAAATGTTTGATAAAAATACAATGTTGCAGCTGTAATTAGTGCCATATAAAGAAGGCATTTCCCCTATTTTAGCTCTGTTCAGTACGACTTAACTCACAAGAATCTGAATGTTTTGATTTAGCAAATTATTTCTCATTTCCAAGCAGATCACCTTGATAATTGTTAGTCTCATCCAAATTCGATCAAATCGGCCTGTATTTGTGTTTCAAAAATCTAACTGCATTGGTTTAGTTACCAATTGTCACCATCGGATTGAAAAAGAAAATATTTTTTTAACTAATACATACATTCATTTTCACTTACAAGAAATTATGAAAAATATCATTCCGAGTATGCTATATGCTCTAGATGCTATTGAGCTCAACGAACTTCAAGTGTAGTTATGGTAACGCTATTCAAAGAAACAGCTTCCCCTGATCTAGACATCAAAGAGTCGGCATTATGAGAGGTATTCTGTGGGAAAATAAATGCAGGTGTGTTGGGTGGTGGAAGAGTGGTTTCATTAGACAACATGAAAATAGCCGCAGACATGGTCGGTCGGGCTGTTGCACTTTCCTGCACACACAGTAGCCCAATGTGGATGCATTTTGAAATCTCCTTCTGAGCAAAAAATGGTTGACATAGTGCTGAATCAACTATATCCAACACTCTTCCTTCTCTCCATAACTCCCATATCTAAATCACTCAAAAAAATTAAATTTTCATTTTTAGTTCGATTCTCAAAATAATCAATTAATACTATGTTCATGTGTTTAGGTAACCAAGGTCTTTTGCAATGACCCAAAAATAATAAAAAATGTGTCTGCTAACAGGAGATTACTTTTCTAATTTTATTATTATTTTTCTTTTAAGCTTGTACCTAACTGTAGTTTGAAACAAAAGCTAGAAGTAAAAACTTTAAGCAAAATACTTAAAACAGAAAACCAAAATAAGAAACATAGAAATTACAAAACGAGCACTAGGAAAAACAAAACTTACATGTCCAATGAGATTCGGATAGGAGCTTCCTTTGACATAATATGTGTTCTTCCTACCAGTAATGATCTCTAGTAGCAAAACACCGAAGCTGAACACATCAGATTTTGTTGAATATAGCCCTTGCATTGCATACTCTGGTGACATGTAACCACTGCAGTAACATAAAAGAAAAGAGAAAGCAAACAATGTTTGTTCAGCCTTTGTCTAAGTAGGTGAATCATCAATGAATTTTATCACTTACTATGTACCAACTACTCTGTTTGTATTTGCTTGGAGTTGGTCTTCTCCAAACATCCTAGCCAATCCAAAATCTGAAATTTTTGGATTCATTGAAGCATCTAGTAAAACATTGCTAGCTTTTAGATCTCTGTGGATGATTTTCAGTCTCGAATCTTGGTGAAGATACAAGATCCCTCGAGCAATTCCAATAACAATTTCAAACCGCTTTGTCCATTCCAAATGTGGCCTTCTTGTTGCATCTACAACATAAAGCAGCAAAGCTTCATTCTAGATTAATGCACAGTTAAAAATGTACTTGCATGATAATATTCACGATTTTCATCTGCGCTGCTATAATAAACTGGTAGTCATAATGAAAAATTCTTACCAAATATGAAGCAGTCCAAACTTTTGTTTGGCAAGTATTCGTAGATTAACATCTTCTCTTCCTTATGAATGCACAGACCCAAAAGCCTCACAAGATTTCTGTGCTGCAGTTTTGCTATAACTGTGACTTCGTTCTTAAACTCTTCCATTCCTTGTCCTGAATGTCTTGACAATCTTTTCACAGCTATCTCTTGTCCACTAACTAGTTGACCCTGAAATCATACACCAATTTTATATATTAATGTCAAAGAAACCCCCTCTCTCCCTAGCTTTCTTCCTCTGTTGTAATTTAATCAAATTGTTTCAGTTCTAATCAACACAGTTTGTCCTTTTTCTTGTAAATATAGTACAAAAAGTAATAAAAAAGAGAATGTTTTAGAGTAACTAATTACCTTATAAACTGAACCAAATCCACCTTGTCCAAGCTTATTTTTAGCAGAGAAATTGTCTGTGGCAGTAATTAAGGTTGTTAGATCAAAAAATGGTAAATCTGGATGTGTTTTACTCTCTCCAATATTCTTCTCCTTGAAGGATTCTTCAGACACAATGTTCGCACCAAGGAGCACTTTACGTTGTCCTGGACATAAAGACAGAATTTTCTCACACTCTGCAGCTCCTTTTTTACAGAACAAGTGAAACTAGAAAAAGTAAAGGATGAAATCAATCATATTTAGTTTTGTTATTCTCTATGTATAGACAGATTATACGTTTCTGGCTTTCCTTTTTGCTAGAAAATTGAAACCTTCAATTTACCTTTTGAGCTATTGATCATCCCATAATGATACAAGAATTAGAAACTTAAAAAAAAAAAAAAATTGTTGCAAGCCAGCAGAAGACAAGGGTAAGAAAAAGTATGACTTACCTTTTCTTTTTCTCTTTAGAAACCAATATGCAAAGAAGATGATGCTGAACAAAATTGAGACACCAGAGACTACCAAAATGATAAGAGTCCTTTTAGTGGCAAGCATACCTTTTGGTTTCTTGGCATATTGGGCTGAAAAAAAAAAAAAAAAAAAAACACATTTAGATTAAGAATGCGAAGTAAATAGAGGGAAAGAAAAATTTAACATCTAACATGCTCAAATTAAAGAAAGGACCTAATTCATGTTCATCGACGCGAATGTATAAATCTTGACCACCATCAGCTGTGAACTTTCTGGTATCAGTCAAATTTCCATGCCATAGTATACATCCACTGCTTCCTCCACTAATATTAGCACTGGCATAAGCCGTGCAATTGCAGTTCCTCAAGCACTCCTTTTCACATGCTTTCAAGCTCAAACCGCTACCAATCACTGTAACATTTGATGTATCAGGAACCTTAACATTTGTCACCTTCACAAACCCTTCACCTTCTCTGCAAGCCAACCTCTCGGGCTTCCTTTCACATCCATGGTTTGCATTTCTTATGTACCATTCAGTAGGAGACTTGGGTTCGAACCCTGGCAAACAAGTGCACTCAAACTCTTCAGCATTGCTAGTATCACAAAGACCAAATGCACCGCAATGACCATATTGGTCACAGCGGTCAGTTGGTGCTGACCACACTCCATTCCATTCTTGCTCGGCTTGACGGTACCAAATAAAGCGTTGAACCATTCCAGACTCAAATACTACAATTCTTGACAAGATTGAGGAATCCAACAAACCCCACATGTTACTGATCTCGTTGCTGTCATTCACAAAACTCACATTGAAGAGGAATTTACCAGTCATGCCGGGTATACCGCTCCACCTGATGCCGTTCCAGTGACCAGCTCGCCACCAGGGAGTCTGACTCTTGTACAAGAACTGCTGAGGGGACCCACTTGGGTCAATCCTGTATGTGTAATTCCCTGTTCCTGGATCATCTTCCGACTTCCAAGATGTCAGGAACCTGTTCATTCCAGTTCTTCGATCTATCCCAAGTTTCATGTTTGGAAGCATTGTGTCTGTTGGGTGGTCAAAACTCTGCCATATGACCTGTTTTTTGATGCTGTGGAGCAAAACAAGGTTGCCTGAATCCAATAGCTGAGCTGCACAGTCACTTGCTGGTGAACATGCTGATGAAGCATTTGTGGACCAGACAACCTCAACTGCTTGATTAGTCCTGTTTTTCTGGTAGAGTACGAGGTTTCCATTTGTAGTATTAATGGAGAGGAAACCAGAGGAATCGTTCATAGGTTTATCTCTGTTGGCAACCCAGACAACAGTTTGGTCTGGAATTTTGTGATACCAAATTCCAACATAGCGGTAATTTGATTTGCCTCGACTGAAGAATCCAAGTGCAAAAGTTTCTCCGCTGGAGATTAATACATCGTCGTCTATGTCTCTGATGGGATTGATACTTTTTGTAGATAGTGTGTCTAGGCAAGTACAAAGTCTGAAAATGAGGAACTGAAGCAGGGCGTAGTGAATCATACCCTGTGCAAAATTATTCATAATATATGATTGAAATGGGTTCGAGCTTTTTGAGGAAGATATTTGCGTATGAAGTTTTGCTGCATTCATATTATGTTGGGCTTAATTAATTAAGGGAAGCCATAGATAAGTTGATTCATTAGGGACTAAAAAAGTCAGTGTGCATTTGATATGAAGGCAATGATTTCTAATTAGGTTCCTGAATTTTTGGAGTTTTCTTATTGACAATTTCAAACCGTTACCACAAACCAATATTTCAATGCCATATGTCACCATGTTTAATTCAATTTTTTCAAAAGGAAAAAATATTTTTCCATGTTTCAACACGCCACGAACATAAACGTTTTTTATGGGTTCAGATTTATCTGAAACGGATTGTGTTAATAACGGGTTGACCCATTATAAATCCGTTATCTTAACGGTCTTAACTCATTATGGACCTATTAATTTTTAATGACAATTTAATAAGGTAACTAAAAAAAAATCTAAATAAATGAAGATGTGATTGAAATTGAATATATTTATGTATTATTATTATTTCAAACAATATTGTTTTAGATTTTTATTATTCATTTGTAGAAAGATTTAAGTATTAAGTTTTTATAGTTTGTTATTTTTTTAATATGTATTAAGTATGCTGCTTTAGTTTTTATTTTTAGTTTGTAAAATGATATAAATATTTATGTTTGTCTGTGTGTCATTATTTTTTAATATAAACTATGAATCATATATATTTTTCATTTTTTTAAAAATAATTTTAAACATAAATTTAACGATGATAATTTCATGAACGAGTTTGAGTTACATATTTTAACACGAAAGCTTAACGTATCGGATTTTAAAAAAAAAAATTGATATGAACACAAATACCACACGACACAAACATAATACGATACATTTTCAGGTCTAGCTTCTCCTCTGCATCTGAATCTCCATCTCCTAGTAGATAAAACCAACATTCAGAAACCGAAGTCATTGTATTTTTATTTTGTTTTTTGTTAAAATGACAGAGTGCATGTTGTTTGAAGGTAACTGATTGAGAAATTCTTATAATAGTCTAATGACCATCCTTTTTGTGGGGTATAGTTTATTTATAATAGTCTAATGACCATCCTTACTGGTCACGGCATTGACTAATGACCATCCTTTTTGTGGGGTATAGTTTATTTATAATAGTCTAATGACCATCCTTACTGGTCACGGCATTGACTAATGACCATCCTTTTTGTTTTGTATAGTTTATTTATAAGGCCCCGTTTGTTTGCTCGGATAAGAGAACCGCACTGGGTTTCAAATCCGGTCCTCTCCTTTATCTGTTGTTTGGCGCGGCGCGGGACTCGGATTAGCCAATCATGAAAATGTATTTATAAAAAAGAAATATAGTGAAAATGTACAAGTATCTCCAAACACAAAGGCAGTGTTTGTCTTGAATTTCTATATCCGGTCCCCTCTCTTATATGGTGTTTATTTTTAATTCTGAAAAAACTCACGGGATTAGAAAGATTGTGGGACTCGCGCATATCCACCTGCTCCCCCTCCTCTTCGCGAATCGACTGGGATTTGGACTCTGCAAATCGACTTCCAACCGAGCTGCTCCCTCTTCCTCTTCGCGAATCTCCCTCTCCCTCTTCGCAAATCGATTTGGAACCTACAATGTTCTGTGCCTAAAACAACACCCGTGGGGCAAATCTAAAGGTACCGTCTGGGGTCTTCAACCTCTGCGTTTCGCCGTCGGAGTCGTGTCTCTTTCCTCAGCCGCCTCTCAACAAAGCACAAGCTCTATTGGCTCTTCAGCACTGTAAGCAACCACTCCTCTTTCCCTTCTACCATCACTTCTACTCTTTAATCTTCCTCTGGGTTTCAACTAATTTTATTAACAAATGTGTCTTTTGGGTTTGAGGCTGCTGGTATTTTTACTTGGTTGCTGATAATTTTTTTGCCATTTTTGGAAGATTAAGGTTGTATTTTCTGATAATTTTGGATGTTATCATGTAATTTTGCTGCTATTTATAAATTCTCTGATTTTCGTATGAGTAGTGCTTATTTTCCTGAAAGCTTTATTGTTGGTGATGTGTATTTTTGTGGGTTTTTACTTTCATAAATACTCAATTTGGTTGATGGGCAAATGAAGGAAAATGGAAATGGGAGTTTGAACTTAATTGCCTTATTCGAGTAAAATTCAGTAAAGCAATTCAATTTTCACAGTAACACCAAAGCCATGAGTTAATACCAGCATTTCTCCTCTGACTTCCTCTTTTTTTAGATTTCGAAGATGAGTTAGACTTCTCTATCTTGCTAACAGTTTTATCAGAAGCTCCTTCCCTTGTTAGTAGAGCTTCAGACTGTACAAGCCTGGTAGCCAGAACACAGATGTATTGCAATTTAGTAATTTCCTTCTAGTTGTAGTTTAATGCATTTGTTGATATCATTGTAGTCAAAGTTCCTTATCTTTTATCCAGGAAATGCCATAAATCTCCGGAATAGTTGCTTCCTTTGCAAACAATTTTTTTATCAAGTTGACTATAAATCCTAGACTCTTCAAGTTTGAATATGTTTCATTCAAGGTGATATGTTTCATTTTTATGTGTGCTTTTTCTAGGTGATATGTTTCATTTTTATTTATTTCATGTTTTAATATAAGTGACAATTCATATACAGTTGCTTCAAAAATGTTAAACAACCAAAGTAGAAATGTGAAAAATATCTAGGCATGTTTTGCTCTCATTGCTCATAATTTCTAGAAGTATAACTTTTTTTCCTTCTTAGATCACTTGAATCGCATTGGTGGCCTGTTTAGTTGATAATTCACTCAACTGTGACATGCTTTTTTCTCCTAGGTTTTGTATTATTATTATTATTATTGTTTTTTTTTTCCTAAATTAACTAGAATAAATTACAGATTTCCAGCACTACATGAAATTGCTNGGTGTGCTTTAAGCTCCACTTGTATGGGTTTCATTAATTCACAAATTTCACATAAATATAAAAATGTTAATATAAATATATACATACATATATTAGACAAACCAAGGTCAACTCAGAAGCCAAATTAGCCTTCAACTTTGTGTAGTCCCACAACTTAAATATTCCTTTGCAAAACTAAGCCTAAAAACAGTCGGTCATGTCAACCCAACCCAATCATAATTTGTCTACTTGGTGCTTTCCCCGTTAAAATTTGTGTTAAATCTTTTTTTAAGCATCTCTCAATTCTCAATTCATAATGTAAGCTTCCTCTTCATTTTTTTTTTCTGACATCAACAAAAACATAAAGCGTAAATCAAACAATCTATGAATATATACAATTTTAAAATAAAAATATATAGATTTTATAAAATAATTATTGAACAGTCCATTATGTATTATGGATGATTGCATATAAAACTTTGTTCATTTTTTCCTCTTCCTAATTTGTCTATTTATCCATCAATTTCATCAAAAAATGTATATACATTCTCACTTTTGGCTTCAACTAATAAGGTCAAGCATATTACTTTTTGAGCTAATCGCACATGAGACATCAAATATATGTATGTTCTTAAAATTTTCAATTAAGAAATAGATATAAAACATAGTCAATGCCACCATCATAACCATAGCCATTTGTATCAAAACAAAGACTCTTCTTTTTCTATTAGATTTGTTTAGTAGAAGCATATTATATTTTTATTTTTATTTTCATTGAGGCAATCAACCAACTTCAAGGAATAAATTAACAATGTTAAATATTATATATATATATATGGTAGCATGCTGTGTGACCCATAACTTAGGGTGGATCCCATAAAACTCAATATGTGGGACCCAAATAGTAATGAATTGAAGGAAAAATGTCAGAAGTGGGAAACTTGCAAAATGTAAAACAGAGAGAAAGGGAAAGGAAAGTAAAGCAGAAAAGGAAAATGTTATTTATAGACTGTTAGTTGAACTTATAAGTTTAAATGATAGCTGTTAAAGAATTAATTTTTTTATTAAAAATAAAATATAAATAAATATTATAATTAAAATTTATTATATAAATTACCAATTCACTGCTAATAATTACTAATTTATAAATAGTAAAATTCAAATAAAAACAAAACAGAGGATTAAAAAAAAGTGATTGTTTTTTTCTTTTTCTTCTTTTGCTTTCCTTCTTTAATCAAATTCCCTCTCCACTCTCTCTATCTCTCTCTCTCTCTTATATGCTGTTGCTTTCCACATACCCCTGTTCCTACGTATGTGTGATTTGTAAATCAAAATTCAAAAACCCCTAAACCATATACAAAAATCAACAATAATTCAAAACAATGAAAATGAAAACAGAGAGAAAATAAGAGCCAAACACAGAAACAGGAATGAGCCATTTAGTCAACAGCCATGAACAACCACCCAATAAAATAATATTATTATCACCAAAAGAGTGGGACCCACTTTTATTTTCTTTCTTTTTTCCCATGCAGTTCAGTCGGTAAGTCAGTCCTCAAGTCTCATGGTAGCCTTTTATTTTTGGTTTTGTTTTTGAAAAACAGAGTGAGAGAGAGATTTACAGTAGAAAACAAAAACAGAGTATAAAAAGAGGGTCACACTCGCTGCTCGCAGACAAAAATTAAAAAAGAAAAAAGAAGGCTTTCTCATTTCTCGTTTCCACATTGTTTCTTCTTCTTCTTCTTTTTTTTTCTTTTTTTTTTTGTGTTTCTTGAAAACAGGGAAAAAAGAAGAAGAAAGAAGTGAAACCAAAACAAAAACAAAAAGAGAATAAGAAAAAAAGAAAATGTGCCCAAAAACACACACAAGATAAACAGAGTAGGAGTTTAAACTTGGCGTTGATTTCGCTGTTGTTGTGAGGCTGCATTAAAAACCCTTCCTTTTTGTTTTTATTTTCTCATTTTTCGTAATCCTATCCCATCATCTTCCGCAATTGTCGCAGAACTGCAAGGAAAAACAAAAAAACGCGAAAAAGAAAAAAAAGATAAGCAGAAAGGAAGAGAGAGAAAAAGAAAGTGAGAGAAAAAAAGTTTGGGAATAGAAATAGAAAATTTTGGAAGAAAATTAGAGTAAAAAACATTCTAAGTTAGTAATATAAAAGCCCATTTCTGTTTTTCGTCCCTCCATTCTTGCTCTGCCACCCAAAAAAAAAAAATTCTTGCTTTTCTGCTAATTTCGCGTTCCGACACTCCGGGAAACGACCTGTGACTCGGTTCGACTCAGTTTTCCCGATCTGGGTCCAATCGGTTTCCGGCCGGAGAGTTTATTTCCGGGTGGTTATATGGTTGTGACCTCGGGTGGCCGCCGGCGGTGATGGGTTGCGTGAGCTCGAAGCAGGCGGTGTCCGTGACGCCTGCTTTCGACCACTCAGGTGCGTTTAGGGACAATGCGGGGAGTTCGGGTCGTAGCCGGGTCGGGTTGGGTGAGGTGGTGGTGGAGAAAAAGAAGAAGAAAGGGGGTGAGTCGGTCGGATTGAGCGGGAGCGAGTTGGGTGAGTCGGGAAGGACGAGTTCCAACGGTGGCGGTGGGTATGAATCTTTAAGCTTCAGACTTGGGAATTTGCAGAAATATGTGGAAGGAGAGCACGTGGCAGCTGGGTGGCCGGCTTGGCTTAGCGCCGTCGCCGGCGAAGCAATTCACGGTTGGGTTCCTCTTCGAGCCGATTCCTATGAGAAACTAGACAAGGTTCTTTGTTTTCATACAGTTTTTTAACAAAATTTGTTCCAAAATTCAAATTTCTTATCTATGTATAACATGATTCATTTTTCTTGGAATATATTTGGTTGCAATGTTACCAAATTTTGGTTGATGCAAAAATCACTGTGTTTGCGCTTCATTGTTTGCATTTGTTTTTACAATTTAACTGAATCGTGTTTGGCTAATTTGAATGCAGAAGATAATGTTGGATATCAATTCTTTTCTTTCCTTTCCTTTTCTTTTTTTTCTTTGCATTTTGTTGATAAAAACTTGGAAATTAGACATTCAATCTGCAAGGTCAAGCTCCAAAAAGTTATGCATGAAATTGGTTTTTATGCATGTTTAGTGACATTCTGAAAAACCTGCATTTGTGCTTATATATATATATCTTTGCTATAGCAACTTAAAAGGTGGTCTTTATTGAAGTGTTTGATCACCTGAGAAACTGATTAAGTATGCAATTCAGTAATTGAAATTAATGGCATGCACCAATAATATTATTGCCCCAGTAATCATCATTTACTTGGTATTTTGAATTTTTGGGGAATCATATGTTCTTTATCTTTTGTTTTAGATTGTAGATCTATAACTCTCAATTTGTGCCCCTTGCCTCTGTTAGCAAAGGTACATGGATAGTCTTTTACTTCTATTACATAGACTTTACTGTAGTAACTAAATAATATTTATGGCCAGACTATCCAGTGAAAAGTACACTTTCTAGGAAGAAGTTTCTATTCTCAACCTTCTATACCCTGGTGGTGGAGCTCTACATGAAGTTGCTCCCCAAAAGCAATTTTTTTTTTTTTTTTTTTTCTTGTTAAGTAATTTTGTATTGAACAAAACTGCTGCTATGTCACTGAATTTTTAGATGTCAGTATCTTATTGTTAGGCATTTACTAATAATTGTTTTAACTTCTTTCTAAATAGTATGTCACTCTTTTTAGTTTTACCATGTTTACTAATATGTTCCTTTTTGCATTTTCAACTTCTTTAATAGATTGGACAGGGTACCTATAGTAGTGTGTTCCGAGCACGTGACCTCGACACTGGGAAGATTGTTGCTTTGAAGAAGGTCCGGTTTGACAATTTTGAGCCTGAGAGTGTTAGGTTTATGGCACGAGAAATCATGATTCTTCGCAGGCTTGACCATCCGAATATCATCAAATTGGAAGGCTTAATTACATCCCGTCTATCATGTAGCATATACCTTGTGTTTGAGTACATGGAACATGATATTACTGGACTCCTGTCTTGCCCTGATATCAAATTCAGCGAGGCACAGGTATGCTCGCTTTGCCTTCTTCAATATCCTAGATACCAAGCTGATTTCTGGAGCTCACATTGATATAAACTTAAACCCCTCTTCCTACTAATATCTGATTTACCATTTAGTAACAGAGTTAGGTCTTCAAAGGAATTTTTGAAAGGCTGAGGGTGATTTCATTTTATAGATTAAATGCTACATGAAGCAATTATTATCCGGACTTGAACATTGTCACTCACGGGGTGTAATGCATCGGGACATAAAAGGATCAAATCTTCTAGTGAACAATGAAGGAATTTTGAAGGTGGCTGATTTTGGATTGGCAAACTTCTGTAATTTTGGGCACAGGCAACCATTGACAAGCCGTGTTGTCACATTATGGTATCGTCCTCCTGAACTTCTGCTCGGATCAACAGATTATGGAGCTTCTGTAGACCTCTGGAGTGTCGGCTGTGTCTTTGCAGAACTACTCATGGGGAAACCAATTCTTCAAGGGAGAACAGAGGTAATCACTCATTGTAGTAAACAGTATTTTGATATGGATCTTAGTCTTTTACTCTCTGACTAATGATTATATAAATAGAAGCCACAGGGTTTTTGATGACAAAATTGCTTCCTAAGTAGGAGTGACTTTTTCTACTAGCATTGTAGATTGAATAAATCCCTTAAAACATGGAAATTTTCAAATAGGATCAATCATGTACATGCAGATATCTTCATAGAAAGGTCATATGTTTTATTGCACTTCTTTCTATTCTAGATCTGTAAGAAATTCCAGCTTGCTTATTTAAAGTAGTCCGAACAGATAACCGTTTAGGGGTCTATAATTGAACAACTTGCATGTCTTATCAACATTTCGTTTTATATAAGGATGTCTGTCAGCATTGTCTTCTTAAACTTTTCTGGTTTGAGATCATGTAGTTATTTTCTTGTTCTTCTTACAGGTTGAACAGCTGCACAAGATTTTCAAGCTTTGTGGCTCCCCACCTGATGATTACTGGAAAAAGTCCAGACTTCCCCATGCTACTTTGTTTAAGCCTCAGCAACCCTATGATAGTTGTCTACTAGAGACTTTTAAAGATTTGCCTACCGCTAATGTGAAACTACTAGAAACTCTCCTTTCTGTAGAACCATATAAGCGTGGGACAGCCTCCTCTGCTCTTGCATCTGAGGTAACCTTGAGCAACAAACTTCTTATGATTACTCCGATGCATGCGAGTTCATTTCATAAGATTCTAAAGTACTTCAAAATCATAAATGATGACTGTATCCATCAATAATGTTTTTTACTTATCACACATTTCCCCCAATTTTGTGTTAATTCTGTTCTTATGATATATAGCCTATATCAGTGATACGACAACTGAATGCAGAATGCATATGCAACGTATATACAATTTAAAACATTTATCTGTGTCCAATGATATTCACTTAATACAATGTTCTTGTGGTACCACTTTCAGTATTTTACAACAAAGCCTTATGCATGTGATCCATCTAGCTTTCCGGTATACCCACCTAGCAAAGAGATTGATGCCAAAAATCGGGAGGAGGCAAGAAGGTGAGAATTCTCATTGAAACTGAATTTAAATAGATAATTAAATTCATCTAAGAAAAATGAAAAGATTATGTCAGCCATGCGCAAACAGGAGTTATCTTGTTGGTCAGATTATTTAAAGAGAAAGAACTATTCCTACTATTTAAATGTGGCAACCCTGTGCCCTATTTTTATGCATACCTTCTAAAGCATGGCTTTAAGATAAATTGTGACAACTTTCCCAGTATTACTGAGCTGTTGATCCCTAGAATTCCCTGATTCATCTGGTCTGTTATTAACTTTATCATGATATCTTTGGAAAGGTGTAAGTATTTTTTTTACTGAACTCTCAGGAAGAAGACTAGCGGGAGAGTTCGTGGACCTGAAACAAGAAAGACAACAAGGAAATCCCTTGGAATCAGTAAACTGGCACCAGCAGAGGTCTCTTTCTTTCTCCATACGCATGTTCTTCTGTGTAGATATGCATGTATATGTTAACGCTACAGAGGAAAGCTAGTTATAATTTTCAAAAGCTTTACCTATTGTGCAGGACTTGGCATCTCAAACCAAGGACTCAAGTAAAAGCAATAATAATAATGTACGTAGTCATAAAGAAAGCAATGCTAGTGTTCGTGGGGAGGTGCTAAAATCATCCAATGATAAACTGGAAGAGGCCTTGCATGTAAAGAATGCATCTCAAGGGGACATTCCCTTCTCTGGCCCATTACAGGTTTCCACGTCAAGTGGCTTTGCATGGGCGAAAAGACGAAAAGATGATTCTTTGATAAGATCCCATAGTCGTTCAGTTTCAAGAGGACACGTTTTTAATGCAGTTGAACCTTCTGTTGCATTGCCATCGAGGAATAACTTGGACTTTAAAAAGCTTGAAAATGGGGACATTAGACAAAGGGAATGTGTAGACTCCAAAGACCATGATTCATATGAGATTGCCAAGATTGCAATCCAAAATCAGTGGGGCAAGTTTGAACGTCCAGATTCTTTTGATGCTTCTGATGGGTACCACTCACAAGAATTATCCCGCGCACTCTATCGAAGAGAGGAAATGGGAGCTAGTAAAAGTGATCTGGTAAGTATGTCAATTCAGGAATCAAATATAAGGTTGACTTAAATTTTAATATGAAATCTGACTTTGAAAAGAATCTTTTGTACAGCTACGCAATTTTGAATATAACAATTTGAACCTATCAAATGGTTGAAAACTTGTGTATCTATGCAACTTTACTATCCATTTTTTAGAGTTTTGTTTTAATAAGAGATTATGTTTCTGAAATGGTCATTAAAATTCTGTTCATTGAAAAACTATTAATTCTTTTATATTATAGTTCTTTCAATAAGTTAACAGTCTAAATTTAGCCAAAAATTGAGTGAGCTATTGATCTCTAAATCATGTTGTTAATTAAGTTTAGGATAAAGGATTCAGCTTTTTCCATTAATGACCAGTTGCAATATTCCATGGGAATGAATCTGTCACTTGGATAGAATTCTGTACATAAATGTGTATTTTTTTTTTATGGCTTTATTGAAATGGCAGCTATTAGCACAATCAGTAAATGATGGAAAAGGCAGCTCCTTAGATGTACTAGCTGAAACTGAAAAATGTGAAATCATCATAATATGGATTCAATACCATCAAATCTTGTTGGTAATTACCAGTTTCTTTGTGGTACCTTTTAAGAGAGACTCATATTATAACTGCATTTTTCAGTGAAATTGTTTTTTATATGACAGTAGACTTGACAATATGTGGATTATTTTATGATGAGTTGATCGCATAAATCAATTGGATCCCTCTTGTTTCCTTGTAATGTTAGTATTTTACACACTTATTTAATGCTATCAAGATCGGTCATGTACAGGGTTTTCAGGATCAAGGAGACAAAGTTGAATTTTCTGGACCCTTGCTATCACAAACACATAGAGTTGATGAACTGTTAGAACGACATGAGCGCCAAATCCGACGGGCAGTCCGAAAATCATGGTTCCATAGAGGTATAGTAACAAGTCTAATGATTGCACTATAAACAGTAATATTAGTTTTACTTTTATGTCATTTTTGTTTTCTTTTAAATTATTTTTGAGTCTCAAGGATCACAATTCCATACAATACATGCACATGATGGTAACTTGCCAATTACCATCACAGCATTACCCAAGGATCGGTTGAGGGGGGGACCACTGGGTTGGCTTTGGGAAATAAAGAAACTGATGTTTCATTATGTGCATGTTCTATTTATAGTTAATTGACAAAAGATTCTCCCCTCGTTGAAAATGTTTGGATCTATCCTTTCCATTGCTTGCTCTGGTGACTCATTTATTATTAGCCAAAGGTCTGTTTTATGGCCTCTTTTTCTTTTAAATATTTCTTGATATTAGCCAAACCAGCTTAAATTTCCTTATTCTATTTTCTTTTTCTGTTTTTCCTCCTTCCAACATTGTCTTAATGGCTAAAGCCCTCCACTGTTATGAAGATTATCATTTTCACTCAGCTTTCGTTCTCACTGGAAACGCTATTATCAAGGATTTTAAATTGATTTTACCAACTGCCAAATAATTGTCCAAGTGATCAATTTGGTGACCATAATTGGCTTTTGCCATTATACCACACAATGATGGTTATAATTGATTTATATCTTTTAAAACTGTTTTCTTTTTCTGAGCTTGTAATGATGGCAAGAAAAATCTCAAGAAATTTGAGTCAGAAAATCAATGAAAGTAACCAACGCCATTGTGCTTAAACATTATGAACGCTTTAGTATGCTTTTTGCATGAGTTCTTATTGTCTCCCACTTGTATAAAGTGAAATGTTTTGGGTTCATTCACATGTCAAAGTGGGATTAAAGAAGAGGGTATCCTATTTCGTAGCCCAAATGATTGTCAAATGAAAAAGATTTGTTATTGTGGCTAACAGTGTCATTTTTGCATTGTAGGAAAGAAGCTTGCCAAGTAATTTGTTTGATTCAAATGATTTGTGGAACTTGGGAAGAGAAAAAGCTCTCTCTAACCACAAAACAGATAATATATAAGAATTCAACTGGGCTGAGGGCGTCTCTGATATGGGTGCCATGTCCAACAGAACATGAAAACAACTAGCCGAAGAAACAAGAATCCCCAGCATAAACAGTAACAGAAAGATGCAGAGAAACTGCGACCAATGAGACTGATTTGATTCATAGAGCTCCAAAGTAATGGGAAGGGAAACAATGGTTTCTTTTCTTTGCCCTAATGTAATATTTTCTCTTTTTTCCTCTCGTTTTTATTAGCTTCTTTATTTTTGATCTGTCAACTCCTATCCAGCAATGTATAGATAGATCCATCCCTGGTGGGTTTATGAGAAAAGCTTGTAAATTTTTGTGGTTCATATGGCATAATGGCATCAAGTTTTCCCCTTCTCAAATCAGTACCTTTTACTTCTTTGAAAGTTATGAGAAAGAAAAAACTACTGAAAGTGATTTTCAATTTTTTTGTGTACGTTTTTATATTTAGTTTTCAGAAAATTTATAACTAGATGAGAATGCGTAACCTATATAAATTTTATACAACTAAAAGTAAAAACTTTAGTAAAAATAAGTTATAAATCAAATGGAAATTTTTTTATCTATAATGTCAAGGTTTTTTTTTTTTTATCAAAGGAAATATTTTATTAAGAAAGTACATCAACAGAAACTAAATTAACCAGTTCAGGTTGGTTTACAACTTCCCAATTAGATGGGAGCAAACTTCTAAAACTCTTTCTGGCAATCCAATCAGCAGCTATATTAATTTTTTTTCAACACTAATAAAAAATCACAAAAGAACAAAATTACCACGCAGAAGCTGATATTTGATGAAAATAAATTGACACTTCTTAAAAATTAATTGATATCTCCAAGATTTAAAAAATTATCACTTATACTTTCGAGATTTGAAAAAGTAATCGTTTATCACTTTTGGAGTTGATTTTTGAGTAAACTGAATTATGAAATTTAAAACTCTATTTTACCCCCTTAATTTCAAAATCAATATCAAAACAATATTTTATGATCTTCTATATAATTATATATACTAAAAATTATAATTTATTATCATTGTATAAATGAATTTTATAGTAAATGATATTTTTTAATGATCACTATTATAAAATAAATGACAGAATAATAATTCTACCAAAAAAGTATGATAGAAAAATAACATAATATTTATTTTGATACATAAGAGTAAAATAGATTTTCTATTAATCAATTTTATGAAAAATCAACTTAAAAGTTGGTAAATGATAATTATCTAAACCTTAAAGGAGTAAGTGATGTTTTTTTCAAACCCCGGAGATGTTAACGAAGTTTATACCAAATCTCAGAGGTATTAGATGAAATGTTTCCTAAACCAAAAAAAACAAACAAACAAACAAACATTTTGAAATTAAATAAGCATTTAAATAACAATATACTAGAGATACCAAAAAGTTCACTAAATAGTTGATTAAATGATGAGCCATAATCCAATTGAATTATTTTGAGTTACTCTTGGACTGACAATATGTTGTGTTGAAACATGTTCATATCTTGTTGTTCCTATTAAATTTTTTCAACTCAAATCCAACCCGGTGGAGATATTAAAAACCAAAATCTCTTCATTAAGATAACGTATTGCTTGTTAACAAAATATTTAATTAAATTTCCATAAATTAAAGTATATTTAAAACTATATTCATAATTATAAAAAATTAGGAAAAAAAATAAAAACACAAGTTTATACATATTCACTACTTGTTGATAAATCAAAAAAAAAAAAAACTATAAATTGTTGGAAATCATATAATAATAATAATAGAATATTATATAACAAATAATGATTTTTTTTACTCCAAACTTTTTTAAATCCCATAGATTTATAATTAGATAATTGATATAATTATTTTTCTTAACATATATAATTAAACCACCAAAACTACATTTCTAAACAGATTAAAAATTTTTTTTATCAGGTTCATCCATTTATAATTTGTTAACCTAACGGATTTTAAAAGTTCCATCCGCTTATAAATCTTTAACATAACAAATTTTAATGGGTTGATCTTCTATGGAATCCGTTATACCAAGATCCAAATAATAATTTCGTGTGAACTTTTACCATATCTAGTTATATTTAACATTTAAAAAGTTCCCTCACTTATATCTAGATTATATATATTTGTTAACCAATATAATAACACATCATCTTGGCCAAATCATTTAGTCTAAACTTTCCTATTCTGTTTCTAGAACTACCCTTTAAATAAAGGTTTTAATGATGGGATTTTTATACATATGCCCACATCACTAGTAAATTAACTATCTACTACATCGCCATATAAAATCCATCCTACCTATTTTACTCATCTTCCTCTTTCTTTCTCTCTTACTGTTTAGTGTTGCTTTTAGTCGGTCTTTTTATATATATTTATTTTAGATTTTTTTTTATTGTGCGATTTCCATTAATTTATTATTTTGAATTTTCTATGAAATTTTACTTATAGCAATCGAAGAGAAAGAATAGGTGGCAGAAGTGGATGTGGGAACCTACCTCTTAATTTTTTTTTTTGTCCCAAATGTGAGAATGCTGAGGTAGAATTCTCTTGCATTAGTTTATTTTTTTCTTTATTCAATTTTTTTTTTCCAAATTGTGCTCACTGAATTCTTGAAGAAATTTTTTTTTTTTATCGTTGTATTTTTTTCTTTCTCAAAAATTTATTTTCAGGTCATTTAATTCTTTACACAAAGACCCATAATTTTTTTCCTAAATTGTTTTAGATTTTTTTTTGTTAAAATAATATTGTTAAAGTGTATATTAATTTGTTTGAATGTTGTGTTTATTTTTTAAATTTTATTGAAATGAAAAAATAAATAAGAAAAACTAAAAAAGTAAAGGTTTAAGACAACAGTATATGCCCCGCCCAAATATTTGATAGTATGTTAGGCCTGACAAAATGCTACATGACACGATAACACAGTACGATACGACACAGTAATTTACAGATTTGGATCAGCGATATTGGATTGGATTGATATCAGTGTCATAGGATAAGAAAACGGGTTGGAACACATTAACAATATATGTCACAATAAAAAAATATTAATTTAATTATTTCTTTATAGCTAACTTTTTACATTATTTATTTACTTTTAGAAACTATGAAATCCATTATTTATTTAATTGGAAAGTGATAATTTTTATATCTTTTTATATATTAATATTTTATTTTAGATTCTATTTTTTTCTATTACTTACATTGGATGTACAATTTTAATTTGGTTTATAATATTTTTAAATTTTTAAATTGACAATTGTAATGCACATTTCTTTTCTTAGCCAGGATAAATATAATTTTAATTCGTAATATTTTACATATTTTGAATTCA
Source organism: Ochetophila trinervis (assembly GCA_003254975.1). NCBI lineage: Eukaryota > Viridiplantae > Streptophyta > Magnoliopsida > Rosales > Rhamnaceae > Ochetophila > Ochetophila trinervis. The sequence goes on from QANX01003580.1 coordinate 85,904, forward strand.
CAGTTATTAATTATGAAAATTTTAGTATGCTAATATTTTTTTAAGATATTTTGCATATCTTTTGAATATGTATTAATTTAAGTTAAAAAAAAATAGAACAAATATATTTAGGGCTAGTAGACACAAATTAAACACTACACAACACATAACGATATGGCACGAACACAATTCAACACGAATGCTTAACGAGTTGGGTTCGGATGAAAAAAATTTGACACGAACACGAAATGATACGACACGAACACGGTTCAACATGACACATTGTCAAGCCTACGTTGTGTACAATTTTTGGGCAATGTGTAATGTTTGGGTGGTGTTAACCCCGCCAAAACATTGCACACTCCTCATAAAAATTGCCGACACAGCCCAATATTTAGGTGCACTACAAGAAATCTGGCCTACAGCGACAACGGCCTTTAGTGACTAAATGTCGTATTTTCGTCGCTAAATCCATTCAGTTATGCAAAACACATCGTAACAGCTTCATGACAGTAGATGTGTCACTGAAAGTCCCTAGCCACAAAAAAAGTGGCGGTTCGTGACTGAAGGCCAATTCAAAAATTTTGGATTTTTTCGTGACTGAATGTGTGACATTCAGTCAAGAAAACTGTTGTAACTAAAGTTTGATATTTTCGTTATTGAAACTGCCAGTTTCGTGGCTGAAGTATGTCAATCAGTTACAAAAATTGTCATGTTTATTTCATGCAGTAGTCACAGCCACGAAAATTATACATAATTGTTGTTCTAGAAACTTTACCAGTCTCATATTAATTAATTACTCACATGCTGAAATAAAACATATATAAGTTCCAAATCACATCCACAACCAACAAAAAATACTAAACGAAATGTAGCTTATCAAAATATTATGCTTTACTTATAAATAATCATCCCAACATATTATTATCCACAAAATATATATAAGTGAAAAGTTTCAGCATTGCTATAACTCGGTTTCTCACTACCTAATCATAGCATGTGCAAGTTAAGATGTTAGCACTTAACATCTTCAAAAAATATATATTACCATTTGGCATTCCAACTAATATTTACTGCCATCTCAAAAGTAAGGTACTAGCTTGCATACCACGTTCATTCCAAGTTCTTATAGACAGAGACATCAAATCCATTCTAGCTTAATATCAATCAGTAAACTTCAATGCACTAACAATTCTTCATTCATATATGAATGTTTACATATTGACCAACCTTATAGACACATCCAAATCCTCTTTCTCCTACTACACAACTACTGCTAGTACTAGAACTAGTTATGGCTTCTAAACTGAACCATCATTGTTTGCACCACAAGTTGATGATCATGATCAGCACCCATTGCATGCACCAAAAAGAGATAAAAATGGGTCAATCTACAGTTTGTCTGGTCTAAAAGTTGGAAGAGAGAATGTCATAACTGAAATCTCCTTCTCTCTTCCAACTCTTGGTCCATACAAACTGTAGATTGGACCATTTTTATCTTTTTGGTGCATGCAATGGGTGTTGATCATGATCATCAGCTTGTGGTGCAAACAAAGATGATTCAGTTTGGAAGCCATAAGTAGTTCTACTACTAGCAGTAGTTGTGTAGTAGCAGAAATTGTGAAAAGGGAGATTCAGCACTGGTGCTACTTGTACTAATAGCAGTGTAGTAGAGGAATGGGTTTGATAGTGCTAAAATTGGAGATGAAGGTGGTGGTGGTGGTGGTGCTAATAATTAAGTTAGGTGTGATGTCAACCATAAGAGATGGTTAAGTGAGTAGGAGGTTGGTGAAGGTAGTCTATTGCTTCAACAATAGAGAAGTAATTTACCAAGTGTCCTCTGCCTCACCCATTTCCTTAAGCCACAAATCAATCTCTCTTGTAAAACCCAAATAGAAAATAGTTTGATAATAGAGTAGTTCTGTTTACATAGATAAGGTTTTGAATAACAAAAGAGTAAATCAGTATACCAGTCTTCATGCCATGAAAAGGCCAAGACATGAAAATAATTTGTTTGGAAAAAAATGAAGCAAAACACAATTAAAGAAAGTTAACCCATAACTCAAATGACCCAAAAAGCATAATCCACATCCTTTTATGAGCTCAAAATCCCCAAAAACTGAATCATTCAGCACAAGTTCCATATCACAAAAAAATCAATAAGTTTGGACATCAGCAAATCAATAAAGACTACAACCAACCAATCAAAGAAACAAAGATGAAGCAAATAAATCACAATTTTTATCTACCAAACCACCATAACCAACCAGTTCAAAGATTTTAAACATGAAAAAAACAAAACAAAACAAAACCCTTACCTATATCAAAATATAAGGAAGACCGAGATGGCAAAAAGTGGGTGAGAAATTTTTTCCCAGACATTCATCCATATATATATATATATATATATATATATATATATTATATACACGCATATACACACACGCAAGTAAAATGCAACCCACGAGCTTTAAATTTTTTAACAAAAAGAAAAAAATTTGAATTTAAAAATACTTTTAAAAAGAAAAAAAAACAAAAGTAAATTTGAAGATTTGATTCAAAACGCAGTAGAAAAATTTAGTAGAAACCTTTTAAATGAAACTGAATTAGTAATAAAATATAGGAGTTAAACGGAGAGAGAGGTCATAGGAGTAAATTTTGAAGAAGGAGGAAGAGTTTCAAAGGCACCTCAATTGCTTCTCTGTCTAAACCTTTGAATAATTAAAAGCATTTGAAAAAGTAGGAGAAAAGTTATGAACAACCCATCTCTGCATTCAAAGCACAAAGCCAGAAGTCGACGGCAGCGATCTTTCAGAGATCCGGCGGCAATTTCTGCGATTCAGCGTAACAATACTTACTCTATTTTGCATGGGATTTTGGGTTCGTGCGGCTGGTCGGGGCAGTGGGTGCTTATGGAAAGGTGGCCACTGTTTGCAACATACACCAAAGGCCACACCAAACCGTTTTAGATGAAGGGCACAAATAAAAATTGACCAAAACAGTGCCGTTTTGGTCAATTTTTATTTATTCTTATTTTTTATGGAAAAAAAAAAGAAAAAATTATTCTGTCACGAAATTAATTTTTGTGACTGTATGTATTTCATCAGTTGACTAGTCAAACTCAGAGTATTTAGTCACGAAGACGAAAAATTTGTAGCAATATATTTTAAAACTTTTGGAAGGAAAATTTCTCTCCAAAAAATTGACCAATTAGTTACGAAAACATGTTACAATTTCAAATTTCGTAACTGAAAATAACAAATTTTTTAAACAATCACGAAATTTTTTTTGAAACTTAAAGGGTATCTTCTGTCACATAATTTATTTTGTAGCTTTAATTTTTGTTGCTGTAGACCAAATTTCTTATAGTGATGGGACATATACTATCGTCTTCAACCTCCACTTTTCTGGATTTTTTTATTTTTTCATTTCAATAAAATTCATAATATTACACTAACGATTCTCTTCTTGGCGGTGAATTTCTTCACACCACTGTGAATTAAATATCTAAATAAAAAATTGTAGGCATATCCAAATTATCATATATAAATCATATTTCAATAAATTATAAGCAATGAGGAATAAAAATAGAGTTATTATTATTCATAAGATGTGGGTTCTAACAATATTGCGGAAAGATAGATGAAAGAAAAATAGAATTTTGAAAAAAAAAAAATTGAAGTTCGCCCCACCCTCAGTGAAACCCTCTACCTAAGTGAATGACAGATAAACACCACCCTTAGTAAAACACCACTCCCTAAGTAGGTCGTGTTCACCCCTCCCTCACTTAGGGAGGGGGTTTCACTTATGGTAGGTCGAAATGCGGTCTTTTATTTTATTTTTTTCATTTTTTGCTTAATACTAATATAATAAATAATCAAAACCAAAAAATATATATACTTCAACTTTGGAAGCAATCATCATGACAGAATTTCAAAAGGTCATGGTCATTTTATTTTGAAAGATTGAATGTTGCATTAACAATTTATATTTCTATGTACTTATTTTTTATTTATTTCCTTATTTTTTTCTGTTTTTATTTTTAATTTTTCAGCTACATGGGTATGTTACATTTTCTCTTTCTTTGATGATCATTTTATGTGAGAGAGGAAAAAAATAAAAAGAGGGAGAGAAGGAAAGAAAGTGAAAGAAACAGAAAGAGAGAGAGATGTAAACAAAGAAGGGCAAAATAGATAAAATGAGTTTACATCTAGTAAAGTGATGTACAGAGATAGTTTAAAAAAAATAATAGACATGATAAGTTAATAGGCTGATGAAGTAGATATCCGTACAAAAATCTCTTTAAGATTTATGATTTAACTCAGAATTAATTTCAACTGCCGTCTGCAGTTTTTAAGTTTGGTTTAAATTAAATTTAGCTTTTCAGGTTGTGTTATGTAGCTACTGCTGTCATGTGCATTTACAATTATACAGTATATTTTTTTCATAATAATTATATATATTAGTAGAAATTAAATATGTATTGTTAAAAATTTAAAATGTTACTTTAAAATTAACTATTTATCTCAGCTGATGCAGTGATAAATGAATTTAAGCCACGAATTGGGCCAGTAAATCTGACACTACTCGGAAGTTGAGCCTCCTCAACTGGACCCCCAAACTACTTTGCCAATTGATAATGTAACCCAAACCCCAATTCGAACATTGCACTTAGGCCCAACTCAAATATTAGTGTTGAATACGTGTCCACTGTTTTATTTTCTTTATTTTAATTTTTTAGGCTTGGTAAGTTGTTACAAAGTCTTATGGGAATTATTACCAAAAAAAAAAAGTCTTCTGGGAACTATTACTTTAATTTAATAAATATCTATATAGTCTCAATTCTCAAGTCATCTTGATCTATTACCAAAAACAAAACAAAAAAACAAAAAAAGTCATTTTGATCTAATTTGGTCGATTGAAATTATAAAGCATAAAGTAGTACAAAATTTTATAAGTTAGCTTTCGTTGGAACGCTCAAATGACAATTATTTCTCATAATTTAATCTATATTTAAAGTTGGATCAAGCGATTCAAGCCTCTATTTTAAAATGTATTCTCCCCTCATTAATGTATGTCCTAAATAAATGGCTATGAGATTAACATAACATAAGACATAAGAGGCTGAGAGGGATTCTAGACTAACCATACTTATTAATTAACTTTTTAATATTCAATTATTTTATTGAATTTTTTTTATTGTAGAGCATTATTAATTTATTAATTATTAATAAATTGTTATATAATTGGATACTAAAAACTAATTAATAATACATATAGTATTGCCCTTTAACTTAATGCTTTGAAATTTCAAATTCTACGAAAAGAGGGGGTTATTGATGTCCCTATCAATGTGTTTATTATCATTAATGAAAGTTGTTAAACCATTCTGTACTAACTAAATAGTACTTCAATCCATTTACGAAAATAGGTTTTGGGTTCAGCAATAACTGAAAATATTATCATTTATTCTCCATGATGCTTCAACTGTATTTTCATTTACTATTTATTCAGCATACTATTGTTGCTTTAAATATAAATTTAACTTAAACCCATCATTTAAAAAATGAAATTTAAAATATAAAATAAAAGTAGGAAAAAAAAAAGACAAAGCAAAATTATACATGTATAATCAAATTCTAAGAGTAAAACCTTTAAGATTTTGTTTATCAGTTTTTAAATTGCTTCATTGATTAAAATTTAAAATTATTAACAATCTGTACATATATGAGTCTATAGGGGATTTAATTTACCCATATTAAAATTTTGATAGTTCACTAGCCTCGTATAAGCCACCAATATATTTTTTAATCTTTAAGGATGAAGCTGATTCAATTATTAATAATAAAAAATACTGATTAACCCTTAAATCAACCTTATTGTAACCATAATCCATATATTTATAGTTATTTAACATTGATACAACCATCCTCACAAAGTCTCCTCGCATCATGTGCTTGTACATGAGTCATTTTTTTTTTAAGTTCAATGAAAATTCAATTGCAAACTTACTATTTCAAAATAGTCAATTATCTGAGTGGGAAATGGCAATTTGTTTATTAGCTTTTATTGATTTATTGTTTCCATTTTAGAAGCAAAAAATGGTCCCTAGACCCCAATTCTCCACGATTACTAAATTAGTAAGACTATATTGCAGATCTTAAACATACTTTGAACTTGGAATAACAATTAAATTCAAAACATTTTGAGCTGTCTATCTCAATTGTCATTCCTTTAATGAAATTAAGTACTCCATACATTGAACTATTGCTACCTTATGTGAATTCTAAGCTATTGTCAGTTTTCCCTTTTCTGTATTTAGCTAATGACCATATTAGCTAAGTGTGCAAATATTTTGGGCTTGTATCTTATTTTATGAATAGTGGAAAAATAATCTAAAAGGGATTTTAGGAATATTGACTACATTCATTTCTAGATTTATGATAATCAATAAAAGTTATATTGTCACCCTCTTATTGTTGTCAAGTTTGCAGATATATCCTTGTATTTTCATAAATTACATAAACTCTCATTCACATTTCTTTTTTATTGCAATAACGCCTTTTTTGGTACACATATTTTTTAATATTTCACTTGCAAAATTGTCACATTTTCATTCAAGTACAATCAATTAAATTACAATTGATATCTGCATATTTTTTAAACCAATTTTCATGCATCAAATGTCAAAAAAAAGAAAACAGTATAGTATGATAACAAAAAGGAAGTGTGATGAGGTATTGTTGGAATTTATGAAAACACAAAGTTAATTTTTGTTAATTCAATTTTCCCTAACCAATAACCTTAGAAAGTTGGAACTGTGCCAAGAAATTGGCTCAGCAGAGCAAATTTCAAGTAGTCTCGGAACTTAGTAGACCCCCCCTCATAACCTATCAGATGACAAATGATAAATATGATTGAGCAATAATAAATCTAAAATGAATGATGTAACCAGTTCATTTTTATTTTTATTTTATTTTTCTATTAAATTAGATATAGTTTGTTCATTTTAAATGTTAATTAGAGCTTGGTAAGCATTACAATTAACTAAAAGTTAAAGAGGAAAAAGTATAAAAACACAATCACTTAAATTAAGAACAATTTGAAAATGGCTTTCAACCTAGTGTTCTTTTCCCTTCATATTTACAGTTAAGATGTCTAAAAAACTCTAAGTGCCATTAATTTACACTATTAATGAATTAAACAAATAATACACAAATAAAAAGAATTAGAAACCAACTTGTTACCAAATAAGACTGTAATTTTATAAGATCCATCACCAAATAAGTATACACATTTTATCACCAATAATAATAATAATAAGTTTGGGATTGGATTTGGTTTGAATGTAACTCAAAATATGTGGTGGATCTTATCAATGCTAAGTCTCATAACATTCCGGGCTCATTGGTCTCATTGTTTGAATTTTGTCGACTTTATTTATTTCAAAGTTTTACATATTTATCAGGAAGGAAATCAGGTGGCCGACTGTCTTTCTAAGCATGCGCTTCATCTCTCTCAACAACAATATTGGTAGCCTTTGCTTCCAGATTTTTGTACAGCTGCTCATAAATCTGACTTGTTTGGTCCTGCTTTTAGATTTATTTAATTTTTCTTTTTTTTATTTTAATGGCTTTTCAAAGTGTTCCTTCGTGGATGGTTATAGCTTTTTTTTATTTAGCCATTTTATGGTTTTTTTGTTGTTACCTTGAGGAATGTTCACATGACTTTGTAATTTTTTGTTACTTTTTAATAAAATTGCTTGTGGTGGTCTGTGGTTAAAGGGAAGCCAACCTAGTTGGGTTTTTTTTGTTTCAGGCTTCTTCGGGTAGCTTATTTGAATAATAATAATAATATACAATCTTAGCAGGAAAAAAGAAAAAAAAATACAAAAATAGATTCTAAAATCACAGTTCGTAACAACATGGTTTTCTTTTGGTAATACGTAACAACATGGGTTGGTCCATCTAGTGTTTTATAAAAACATTTATGAACCCAAAAAAAAATAACAACAAAATCTATGAGATAATTTCATTTGAATCTTGTGAAGTTTATACTAATTACAATTTAATCTTTTAAAATTTAAAAATTACAACTAACATCTTTACAGGAGATGTAGATGATAATAATTTTTAAAAGTGTTAAATGTAAAATAAAATAAAATAAAATTTTAATTTTAAAAATCTAAAGAAAGTAATATTTTTAAATCGAAAAAGATTAAATTGTATTTTGTCAAATTTATCCATATGATACATTCCAAAAAACTATTTGCATGAATTTCAATGGATAAGGACCCATTAGTAAACCATACGTACGTTTCGTTTTTTTGCTAAATATCCAAAACCTTGATATGAGTATGTTTTTCAAGCATTGAAAGCAACCATAAAAACTCTTTTGGCTCCAATCTGCATAAAAAAAAAGTCATGGAAAATTGATAGGCTTTGTCTTGGCCTAAAAGGTTATAATATCATTGTCCTTCTTATACTAGAAAAATTCATGTTGATTAATTAGAAACTCCATATTATATACAAAGGTTAAGTTCCAAGTACATCATAATCCATCACCGCAAAATCTCAATATCAATCAGCATCAAGTTGGTGGTAAGCAGGCATCATTGGAATGTAGACATACACAAAACCATCTTTGTGATAATTCTAGAATATTAGCCTCGTTAAAGCACCACCTTTTTAAAAATAAATAAAAAATAAAAACCCTCAAGTTTCTAGGAATTTCTATATATATATGTGTGTGTGTGTGTGTGTGTGTGTGTGTGTGTGTGTGTGTGTGTGTGGGTATATATANACTAGAAAAATTCATGTTGATTAATTAGAAACTCCATATTATATACAAAGGTTAAGTTCCAAGTACATCATAATCCATCACCGCAAAATCTCAATCTCAATCAGCATCAAGTTGGTGGTAAGCAGGCATCATTGGAATGTAGACATACACAAAACCATCTTTGTGATAATTCTAAATAGAGAATATTAGCCTCGTTAAAGCACCACCTTTTTAAAAATAAATAAAAAATAAAAACCCTCAAGTTTCTAGGAATTTCTATATGTGTGTGTGTGTGTGTGTAAATATATATGTATATATTTATGTGTGGATCTCAACTTATGTGTGTATCATATTACAGGCTACATATTTGGATCTTAGACATGAAATTGTATTAAGTTACGCTTTTTTGTATTTTTTAAAGCTCAATTTTTTTAAAATCAGGTTTTTATATATTTTTTATATAATTTAACAAGGGGCAAGAAGATAAATGCAAATCATGGCATGCATGGATTTCTTTTGCAAAATGAAGCAGTTAATCATTATAGTGATAAAAAGTGGAAAGGGAACCAAATGGGCCATTTGTGTCACCACCAAATGAAATGGATTTGCCTCATTTGCTTCTGTTTTCTTGCCAATAATATTCTTTGACAAACTACAATTAGTCATTATTAAAATGGGTTTTTTCATCTATTATTTTTCTTTGTTGCCAAAGATCTTTGATATCTATTGTTTATAGTTTATTTTTAGTTATTGTGTAAGATATTTGATTTGTTAATAGTTAAAATATTTTTTTTGTTCTATAATTATACTAAGGCTTACTCTTTTTTAGCATCATACTTTTGGCTTTATTTTTCAGGACCATCTCATAAAATATTTGGTAATATAATAACTAAATTTTTTGCATTAGACCTAGACTATGATCCGAAAACAAGTTTTACTATATGAAACTATTAAATTTTAGTATGACAATCTTAAAAAATCCATATTTGTTTTTATTGAATTAGAAATAAAGTTTTCAAATTTTTTTTCTTAAACAACTATTGATTTTTACTTTGGCTTCTGAACTGGTACAAAGGTGTGCCAAATCAACATAATCAGTTAGTCTGAGATTAGAACGATATGATTTTTATTGTAAAAAAAAAACAGATATGAAAACTTTTGCTGTTCTGTCGTTTAGACTGAAAAAAATAGTAAAATTTTATCCATATGTTAAAAAAAAAAAAATTAAAACATGATTTTAAAATAGTTAAATTGTCGTCGCCTGAAATTATTTTTAAAATATAACATAAAGACTTATAACTCTTTAACTTTTTCAAATCATTAATTTCAGGAAAATAACTAGTAAAACTAAAGTTATTTGTTCATTTGTCAACGATAATCAAATGGTACTAGTGTGGCAGCTAATATAAATGTAATGTGATAATTATTTTTATACCGTATACCAAGCCATAAGACTCATGCATGCCAACGCATAAAGGTGTAGCTCATGTGTAGGAATCAGTTCATCCATCACATCTGTTTGCAGGAGTTGCGGATTAAAATTTTGGTAACTCCACATGACTCATGTGTTCTTCTCCTCTGCTACCGCGTGAGAAGATGGGAGGTTCCAGCGATAAGAGCCGCCAATAGCAGACTCTCATGAAGTTACAAAAGACCTCTAGTCTAACATTATCGCCCCACATGACTCATGTGTTTTTCTCTTCCGCTACCGCATGAAAGGGTGAAAAATTTTAGCCATAAAAGCCGCCAATTGCAGACTCCCATAAAATTACAAAAGACATCTGGTCTCACCTCTCACTAAATTCTTCCTGAACCTAGGAGGGCCTATGACCCACTGCGGTAGGCCTTTGTATATTCACCAAAAAAAAAAAAAATTCATGCATGCCAAGTACTTGAAAACTAGCTAATAGTATCCTTACAGGTCTGGTAATCATTTTGTATTTTTAGTAATTAGGACTAAGTACGGATCGATTCGATTTGGTTTTGAGTGGGTTTATGGACCAGATCGACATACTCGGTTTGGACTGGGTTGCACCGAATCTAACTGATCGCCCTTGTATAACCGAAAGTGATCGATTGGTTTTCGGTTACATCGATCGATCGGTTTGGCACACAAAGTTTGAAGATGATACAACACATAAAATCTAGTTCAAAAAAGAAAAAAGAAATCAAAAACAACAGCAAAAACATATATACAAAAACCAAAAAAGGTCGTGGGTCTGTGTTTTGCGTTATCGTGGTGGTGAAAACAGTCCGACGACATCAAAGAATAGCAAACCAATGGGAAAAATAGCAGATATGGCTCAGATTTACATAGTTTTGTTCTCTTCGGATTCAGATGTTGATGGCTAGAGTTTTTAACAAAGAGATAGACAGAGGAAATCAGTAAGACCCATTGATGAGGAGAGACGGCGCGGGCTAGGGTTACAATCTTTGAGAGAGAATGAGAGGCATGAGAGAAGGAGATAGGGGAAAGTTGGTCGGCAGCTAAGGTTTTCTTTTGTGAGAATAAAGAGAAAATGAAATCAATGATCGATGATCAATGGATGAGATTTTTTGATGTTTTAAAATTTGTAAAAAAATAAAATAGCTTGAAAATAAGATGATGTGGCACAAATTAACGGCTATGATGAAGAGGGTTGGTGTGGTGGAGCATAAATCAGATGGGTGTGATGAAAAGAATGGGATGATGTGGCATATATCATATGAGAATTTAAATGGGTGGTTTGGTTCGGTCAGTCTAGGTGAAACTCACCTAAACTGTCAACCGAACTGAATTATATGGTTATTTTATATAGAAAACTAAACCAGCTCTTTACTGAAACATCGCATCAATCTGAACCATCCGATTCAGTCCGATCAATTTTTCAAATTGATTCAGATTTTGTCCAACACTACTAGTCAATACTAAAATAAATAAAAATAATAATAAATAAGAAAAGTAATTTATATAATTTAAATACATAATGATAGGGACATTTACTTGCAGCGGATCCACATGTCTCATAAAAGTATTAACCATTAACTTTAATTTGATTTTTATTGAAATTCCTTAGTTAAAATCTATAATTTCTTAGGAGAAAAAAAAAACAAAAGTTTAAATTTAGAATTTGTTAAATAAGCTAAATTCCTATTATATCATTTCATTTTCAAGATTGTGGTGTAATAATTCTGAGACATATGTATTGGCAAGACAAATACACATGTTTGGATATATAAAATAGAAATATCAATAAGTTTCTATCACTTTGTTAAAAACCCAAAAAAATAAACTGATGCAAATATAAATAACCAAATTGACCCATAATTTTTTTTTCCTAAAGGATTGTCCTTCATTTTTATTTTTGAATTAAAGTGGCCTTAATTTGAAGGTTGAGAAAGTGGGGTCCCCATCCTTAAAACTAAGGGTGTGAACCAAATAATCACACTAACAAAACCCATTGATGGGGGCATTCTGGTCTTTTGAACCTTTGTTAGCTTTTTTTATTTATTTTAAGTTACCACAAATTACATGATCGCTGATGCAGGCATAGCAAATGGCATGTATAGAGTAGCTACCATCATTCCTCCAGTGGGTCCCACTTTTTTCAGATCCGTCATCATAACCATCACGCCGTTCATCACACTAACATTTACATTTAGGTCACGTGTTGACCAGAGATCAGCAGCCCCTGTTTGTTTGTTATATGCCTCATGGGTCCAGATGGGGCTGCTGGTCTACCCAACGTGTGGCTCTGATTGCTTTCAATTAGAAAAGAAAGTTAAATTTGGGATTTTTATTTTTTACTAAGACCAGACTAGGACTGGCCACATGCGTTGCACATGAGCTGACATGTGATAGTGGTTTTTCCTTTTTTGGTAAATAAAAAAATTGAAATAAAAATTAGTATATCTCCTAGTAGATTTTTTTTTTTGGTGAATCCTAGTAGATTTATCTATATCAATCAATTTTTTTTATGTTTATGTTTCGTTATTATACTTAAATCAGCAGAAAAA